>JAHRHZ010000085.1:11965274-12133544 GCA_024137785.1 Ginglymostoma cirratum | reverse complement strand
GCCCTCCACCTCCTCCAGAACTTCCAATTCCCAGGTCCCCAACACCTCATTTTTACTATGGACGTCCAGTCCCTATATACCTGTATTCCCCATGCTGATGGCCTAAAGGCCCTCCGCTTCTTCCTGTCCCGCAGAACGGACCAATCCCCCTCCACCGACACCCTCATCCGCCTAGCCGAACTCGTCCTCACCCTCAACAACTTTTCTTTCAATTCCTCCCACTTCCTACAAACAAAGGGTGTGGCCATGGGTACCCGCATGGGTCCAAGCTATGCCTGCCTCTTCGTAGGTTATGTGGAACAATCCCTCTTCCGTACCTACACTGGCCCTAAACCCCACCTCTTCCTCCGTTACATTGATGACTGCATCGGCGCCGCCTCGTGCTCCCACGAGGAGCTCGAACAGTTCATCCAATTCACCAACACTTTCCACCCCAACCTGAAGTTCACCTGGACCATCTCTAACACTTCTCTCTCCTTCCTGGACCTCTCTGTCTCCATCTCGGGCAACCACCTAGAGACAGATGTCCATTTCAAGCCCACTGACTCCCACAGCTACCTGGAATACACCTCCTCCCACCCACCCTCCTGCAAAAATGCCATCCCCTATTCCCAATTCCTTCGCCTCCGCCGCATCTGTTCCCAGGATGAGACTTTCCAATCCCGCACATCTCAAATGTCCTCATTCTTCAAGGACCGCAACTTCCCCCCTACAGTGGTCGAGAACGCCCCCGACCGTGTCTCCCGCATTTCCCGGAACACATCCCTCACGCCCCGTCCCCGCAACAACAATCAAAAAAGAATCCCCCTCGTCCTCACATACCACCCCACCAACCTCCGGATCCAACGCATCATCCTCCGACACTTCCGCCATCTACAGTCAGACCCCACCACCAAAGACATCTTTCCCTCCCCACCCTTATCTGCCTTCCGGAGGGACCACTCCCTCCGCGACTCCCTTGTCCGCTCCACACTCCCCTCCAGCCCCACCACACCCGGCACTTTTCCTTGTAACCGCAGGAAGTGCTACACCTGCCCCCACACCTCCTCCCTCACCCCAATCCCAGGCCCCAAGAAGACATTCCACATCAGGCAGAGGTTCACCTGCACATCTGCCAATGTGGTATACTGCATCCGCTGTACCCGTTGTGGCTTCCTCTACATCGGGGAAACCAAGCGGAGGCTTGGGGACCGCTTTGCAGAACACCTGCGCTCAGTTCGCAACAAACAACTGCACCTCCCAGTCGCGAACCATTTCAACTCCCCCTCCCATTCCTCAGATGACATGTCCATCCTTGGCCTCCTACAATGCCACAGTGATGCCACCCGAAGGCTGCAGGAACAGCAAATCATATTCAGCCTGGGAACCCTGCAGCCCAATGGCATCAATGTGGATTTCACAAGTTTCAAAATCTCCCCTCCCCCAACCGCATCCCAAAACCAGCCCAGCTCATCTCCACCTCCCTAACCTGTTTTTCCTCTCACCTCAAGCCACACCCCCATCTCCTATCTACTAACATCATCCCGCCCCCTTGACCTGTCCGTCCTCCCTGGACTGACCTATCTCCTCCCTACCCCCCTACCTACACTCACCTTTACTGTCTCCATCCCCGCCTCTTCGACTTGTCTGCCTCCTCTCCACCTATCCTCTCCTCTATCCATCCTCTATCCGCCTCCCCCTCTCTCCCTATTTATTTCAGAACCCTCTTCCCCTCCCCTATTTCTGATGAAGGGTTTAGGCCCGAAACGTCAAGTTTTCCTGCTCCTATGATGCTGCTTGACCTGCTGTGTTCATCCAGCCCCATGCTTGTTATCGCTGATTGACTAAGTTCCTTTTTCCCATCTCAGTATTAACAATGACATTTGCTACAAATGTATTAGTTAGATTTGCCATTGTTGGAGGCACTGGTACTGAAGGAAATGGTCACAAACAGCAATCTTGAGATTCATGAATATACTGTTGTCTTAATTGCTATAAAAGTGATCAGCAGTATGATTTTCTGATGAAGGGTCTAGGCCCGAAACGTCAAGTTTTCCTGCTCCTATGATGCTGCTTGGCCTGCTGTGTTCATCCAGCCCCACGCCTTGTTATCTCGGATTCTCCAGCATCTGCAGTACCTTTTATCTCTGCAGTATAAATTTGATGGTTTTATTTTCAGCAGTAGCAACAGTAGAGACGTACAGGACACTGGGTTTTTTCAAGCAGAAGGTCACACTTAATTTGGGAAAATAGACCAGTCAATAATCTGCTCAAGATTATTTTTAATTTTATAGTGTCAGGAGGCGTAGGAATGGCACTTCTGACCCAGTAAAAATTTTCCAAGTGATCTGCAATTAATTCCCAGTGACCCTGGTCCTATGCAGAAGGGCCAATTTCTTCTCCTGAACAAGCTAGCTCCATCAGCAAATCAGTTCAGTCCAAATGAGGTTCAGGATTTAAAATTAATCTGGATACAAGACAGAAACAGCAGATGGCTGGAGAATATACTTTGCCCACCAAATTCTTGCTTTTCAACAAATATTAAAATTAGCCCTTGTGTGCTTATTACTCCTGAGGTATGGAAGGAAGCATTTATTACAATTCGTCTGAGAAGATAAATTGCTTCAAATCGAATTCAGTGTCAATTTATTACTCATTGTCATTGATATGGGTTGATTCTGTTACAGGGTAAGTTTGTTGCTTTTGAGATGTGATAGGTTTAAATTCTGAAAATGAAGATGTGTGGTATTGTTACAAAAAAAAGTGGCTAAATAGATTAATCGCTTTGGAAGCATGGCAGTATGCTGTTGTTGTTCCAGAGGTGGAGAGGAATACATTTATATCGTTCAGCAGACTTCTGAGTTTCCCCTGTTTTTTCAATTCCTCCATTTTGAAGCTACCTTCAATGAACACTGCTGCAGCTATTGATATGCTGAACATTGCCTCAGCTCTATTTTCAAATACTTCAACCCTAGAAAAATCTTCCTTGTCCCATATCCCCTGAATCAGCTCCCATTTTGCTCTCTAACATTCGTAAGACACTAATTTGAGGATAATACTAGCTTGGTCAGAAATAATTTGACCCTGTCTCATATTACTGAGCCTCAGTAGTCTCTTTCAAAATTGTGAACAGCTATGGGATCATGCCAGATGGTAATCCCTAGAATCTTTCTTATAAATACCGCCGTCGTCCCTCAATTCATCTCCGCTCCTTTTCTAGCCTCATTTCAAACAACAAAGGCAAAGTGGTCCTGGATTTCTCTGCCACAAAGATCAAGACCATCCATTTAGCCAAATGCTACCTCCTCTTTATTTCTTAAGTCAAACAGTTCCTCCGGATGCTCCAGTTTCCTCCCACAGTCCAAGAATGTGCAGGTTAGGTGGATTGACCATGCTAAATTGCCCATAGTGTTCAGGGATGTGTAGATTAGGTGGGTTGTAGGGGAATGGGTCTGGGTGGGATGCTCTGAGGGTTGGTGTGGACTTGTTGGGCTGAAGGGCCTATTTCCACACTGTAGGGATTCTAAATAAAAAGTATTCTAGTTCAGAGATCAACCACTAGATCCAAGGTAAGTGCAGGATAGCGAAGGGAAGCAATAGTGGTTGGCTTGTAGCATGGCAGGTGGTTAGAATTCCCAGCAAGTACATCCAGATGGACATTTAGAGTTGTTTGATTTTCAGATCTGGTCATGTTACTACAAACCACATGACCTATCCCACGTCCTTTTCTGTTAAGCTGGCATAGCTTGCTAAGGGCATCCTGTTATTTCATTGGGTGGTCTGAGCTATGACCCCATCCCCCATGTAAGGATCCTCAATTCATTATGATTCCAGATGAGACACCCTAAAGTCATTACATTCCCAGTGAGAAGGAGGAATTTGATCACTTACTTTATTCAGCTTCCCCCCTTGCCTTCATCGGTTGCATCAAGGTTAATTTAACACAAGGACCCTCTCCCAATTGGATATCTTGCTTAGTCCAGTGTTTTAAATTTTAAAAGGAACAAAATTAGCCAGACTTTCTTGTACCAAATAACTCATAAGCTTATTTGTCACTAAATGCAAGGAAAAATGATAAAATGCAACACATGAACTCATCTCCCATGTTCCCTTTTAGCTGTGTGGCTGCATGGTTGCACAGCTGGTCAGATTAACCACACAGTGGGAGGAATATTTAGAGGTAACATAGCTCATCTTCATCTTAAAAGCAAGACTTTTGCAAAATCATGTTGATTTGATCTTATTATGTTCTGATTTTCTAAGTATACTGCTCTTACATTTTTAGTAATGTATTCTAGTAGTTGCCCTAATGACAGATGTAGGACTAATTGGCATGAAGTTTCCTGCCTTCTGTATCCCTCCTTTCTTGAATAATAATGCTACATTAGATCATTTTCAACCTGCTGAAAACCTTCCAGGATCTAAGTAGTTTTGGAAGATTATAGCCAATGTCTCTACTATCTCAGCAGCCATTCTTTTAAGACCTCAGGATGCATGGCATCTAGTCCTGGGGACTTACTGAAGTTTAAGTCTAATAGATTTTCCAACACATTCTCCCTGGTGATGGTGATGAATTTAAGTTCCTTCCTACTTATCACTAGTTGACTTTCAAGAGCCTTTGGGAAGTTTTCAAAGTCTTCTACATTGAAGGCAGATGTAAAGTATCTGATAAAAACTTCTTTTTTTAATTTAATAATATCCTTAACTGCCTGAGTAAGTCATGGATTGATCTTTTTTGCCAGGCTTATTTTTTCAATGGAATACATTTTTGTTGAACGTTTTGAATTAATTCTTTATAATTTTCCTATTAATATTTTATAGCCATATCTTTCGTCTACTTATCCATTTAACCTCAGCCAGCTTTCCCTCAAAACATACGTGATTGGTTTTGATTAAGTTTAATATTTTGGTTAGTGATCAAATTATATTGTTTTCAAATGTAAGATGGAATTTGATTGTATTCAGATCCCAATTCCTTTTACCATGAGGTTGCTAATTGCACTCCCTCATTATCGAATACGGAATCTAAAGTAACATTTAACCTTAATTAGTTCCACAACCTATTGTTTCAGAAAACCGTCACAGAAAGCATTCTACAGACTCATTCTCTTGACCACCTTTCCAATTTGATTGGTCCAGTCTATATAAAGATCAGAAGTACCCCAAAATTATTGCATTGCCTTTGTTATTCACTCCAGTAGTTTGAATCTCTGTCCAATGGTACAGATGCAGTTAGGAGTTCTGTTTTCTGACTCTTGCTATTCCTAATCTCTGCCTATAAATTTTACTTAATAATTTCTGAGCCAAGGTACTTCCCTACTAATGTCCCACTGTCTTGCTTCATTACTAGGGCTACCCATTCTTCTGTATTGTTCTGTTTGTCTTTTCAAAATATTATATACCCTGGAATACTTATTTCCTGACCATGGTCACCTTGTAACTATGTCTCTATAATCGTAATTAAATCTAAACCATGTTTCTCTATTTGTGTCACTACTGTGATCTGTCTTATTGTGGATGCTTTGTGTATTCGGATACAGAGTCTTTGTTCTTTTTCACTATTCCTTGCATAGAACCTACTCAGTTATGACAATTGCTATTAAAATCCTCTTCCCCTCCTGTCCCACCTGGCATATCTTCTCCCACAGCACTATACTGCCCCATTTTCTCAGTTATTCTCTGTGGGTTTCTAAGTCTCCTTCAGCCAAATTCTCCTTTCTCATCTATGTAGCTTAAAATCTGATCCATAGCCTTGTTATTTGATTCACCAAGACACTGTTCACAGTCCAATTTAAGTGGGACCCATCCTGATGGAACAGCTCTTTTTCTTTCTTAAGAACTGGTGCTAGTTCCCCTTGAATTAAAACCCCTTCTCACACCATTCTTTGAGGTCTGCATTTAATTCTGTAAACTGCATGACCCTTTGACAGTTGGTGCATGTCTTAATAGTGAGAGCTTTTGTAAATGAGAATGTTATAAGGGTTAATTTCAGTGCAAAGTCTCATTTTATCTTTAGTGATTGACAAAAACTTAAAGTGTTGTGAAAGAGAGCAAAAGTGAGATGAGGAAAAACATTTTCATATGGCACGTGTACAGAGTCTGGAAGCAGTACCTAAAAGGTGGTGGAGACAGGTTCAATTGAGGAATTTGAAGGGGTATTAGATGATTAAAATGAAGCAACGGGGAAAAGGCAAGAAATCAACACTTACTCAAATGCCTGAAGAGCTGGTGCAGACACAATGGGCGAACCTCTTTCTGCATCGTAATGATTCTGTGCTTCCCTTAGTTACTGTTCAAGTAAAGAGAGGTTATGTTTCATTCCAACCTTAAAACAGAAATATATAAGCTCTCTAAGAGCAGCTGTAACTAACTAATGAGTTGGCTATCTTAAACTGGTCTTCAGAAGCTTGAATCATTTTTTTCTGAGAACATAAAAAGAGCCACCTCTTTCTGAGTGCTGCTCATTTGCATAGACGGAAAAGTACAAATTCCATGAAGAAGGGAAGGAGATGCTCCTTTCTTTTTATATATTTTTAGCCTCCAGTAATTAGCTCTTACTTTGGTAAAGGGAAGAAGCCATTGGTGAGTAACTGGTAGCTTATTCTTCTTATTCTAATTGTAATCAACCATTTTAAAAGTTATGGTAAGGCAGGTCAACTTTGCCAAATGGAATATACTTACTGTCAGGGGTAAGCTGGAAGTCCAGACACCCCATCTGCCTTAAATGAACACATCTGCAGAAGGTGTCACCAGCTTCAGAAGCTTGAGCTCCAGGTCTCGGAACTCAAGTGGCAGTTGGAATCACTGTTATCAATCCACAAGGCAGAGAACTTTGAAGATAAAACATTTAGGGAGGTGATCACAGGCAGAAAAGGAACGGATGACTAGATTGCTTGCCAGTTGGTTTTCCCTTTTGTCTGTTGGTGAAGTAATGGCTCCTTAGGGGTACCTAACACACTGATATAAATTGAGTCCTGCCATTCCCAGAGTTGTACCAATTGTTAAAGTTGTTTTTAGAGTATGCACAGTAGCCAATTTACCTGATGGTTGATCAATTAGGGACCAAGTTTCTGTGCTAAACAATATTCAGACTGTAGCTACAGGTAACAGATATAAATCATTGTCTTATAATGCAACTAACTAAAATTCTAATCCCCTTATCCCCAACCCTCTCTCTATTCACACACGTACACACAGATTACACACACACACACACACACACACACACACACACACACACAACACAGATACACATGCACATATAAAAGCAAGGATCCTATTTGAATAGGCCCTTGGTGTTCTCACTTGTAACATGTCTCTTGATTTATTAGCTCAATAGTCACAGTTCACGGCAACTGTTGCAGCAGATTTAACTGGTTTTGTCAAGTTTCAACTGAGTTTTTTTTAACCACAGGAACAGGCAGTTTCTGCTGGGGAGAACTGCACACCCTTCTGTTCCTTTCTCTGTTTCTGGATCTCTCCAACTTGTTTCCACTTCCAACCTGCTCAGTTTAAAGATCCCAACAGCTTCACTTGTAAGCAATTTCTTGGCTTCTTATTGTCTATACATTGCAGGAGCCACAGCCACAAAGCAGAATAAAGACTGAAAGAACTGCGGATGCTGTAAATCAGAAACAAAAATACAAGTTGCTGGAAAAGCTCAATAGGTCTGGCAGCATCTGTGAAGAGGAATTAGTGTTACCATTTCGGGTGTGGTGACCCTTCCTCAGAACACAGCCACAAAACAGAGTTCACAATAGGTATCAAATTCCTTGCTGTGAAATTACGCAGCCATGCTGGTAAAACCTTATTTTTAAAAACAGCTCTTTTTCCTTACTGTCCACAGGTCTTAAAGAAACTCCCTACAAGTCAGCCAAGTTCAAATCCATAGCACCATGGGTAACTCAGCTGTCCAGGAGGGGAGGAATAAGAGTGAAAGAACAATAGTGTTGAGGATTCCATAACTGGAAGGATCAGAATCAGTGATTTAAGGGAGTGAAGAGAATGAAGAATTAGTGGAAATTAGTATTAGCAAGTTTGTGTTGGAAAAATGAATGGAACTGAAGGTTGATTCATTTTCAAAGTATTGAAAAGTGTGTTAAAAGTAGAAATCAACAAATCTCTAAATACCAATGATGTAAAGGGATATAGGATAGCATGGGGAAAAGGCATTGAAGTAGATGATCAACCAATATGACAGTATTAAATGGTGGAGTGAATTTGATGTGATGAACAGTCTACTCCAGCTCCTGTGTTTTATATTTCTATGTAACAATTATTGCCTACAAGTAGATAGCACAACCTTCAGATCTCAAGTCAGCAGTGTCCATGCCCTGACTACATTGTCCCTATTTACTACCTCATTTCCCCCACTTAGATGGTATATGGCATCATAATGCATTGGTCACTTTGCTCATCCACCTTGAAGTTCCTCCCTGTGTCTGCACGGGTATCAAACTACTTGTATGTGGCTAAGGCCATTATGACCTGTTGGATACCCATAGCTGCCTAACTCACAGTTACAAGCTCCTGACCCTTACTGTTGATGTGCTCTTAAGTTCAACCGAGTGTCTGACTGTCTACTAGACCAAAATGTCCAGATAACTCTTCCCTATCTGATGTTCAAAATGTTTGCAACTCACAACTTGGAGCTGATGCTGCTCAAAACACGGACGCTAACCACAGATAAGGTCATCAGGGACTGCAGAGCATTCTACAGATTCCCATATGTTGCAGTCACAGCGAAGTAATGGCTCCTTAGGGGTACCTGACATACTGATGTAAATTGTCCCTTCCGTTTCTGTCTAATCTTGTTTATTTAATTATTTAATCAGTTATTAAGTTACTAAAGTTCAGCTCCTAAAAGCTGAGAAATAGTTTAAAAAAGAGAATTTATTTGCCCCCACCAAACCTAATTTTCAACGATACCGGTTCCCAACATATCACTTGTTCCTCCTCATACTCAGTCATTGTCACCTCACCCTGTGCTCTCCCACCCAGTGTACATTCTGTGTTGTTGTTATCCTTGCAAGGAATGGAGGACTGATGATTTGTCAGCTGAGTGAAAACAGTTTATCGTAATTAGGCAGGGCCTCATTGCTACTGATTGCTCTGGTGCCATGCATCTTTTTTGGGGTGTGGAGTTGATGTTGAGGATGTCCAGGGCCACTCAGTCCTAACTGTGTATATGCTATGGTTCACCTCCAGCAATTTGTCCTGTCATTGGGACAGGGCATACCCAGTGATGGTGATGGATGAGCATTGGCTGTAAG
Organism: Ginglymostoma cirratum; assembly: GCA_024137785.1. Taxonomy (NCBI): domain Eukaryota; kingdom Metazoa; phylum Chordata; class Chondrichthyes; order Orectolobiformes; family Ginglymostomatidae; genus Ginglymostoma; species Ginglymostoma cirratum. The sequence goes on along the minus strand of JAHRHZ010000085.1, from coordinate 12,124,293 downwards.
AATGATTCAATGAGTATGTCTACGTTAGGCAAGATGTAGTCTTTAGGGAAGTGAAGAAACAGCTGTCGTTGTCTAAGTTGTTGACACAATATGATCCCAAGCAAGATGTAGTGCTGACACGCGATGCCACCCTGCATGGTATTGGGGTAGTGTTGGCTCACTGATGGCCCACTAGAGAGGAACGCCTGATAGCATATGTTCCTAGACTTTATGCTCAGAAGCCCATTGGAGAAGAAAGATTTGGCAGTCGTCTTTGGTGTGAGAAAGTTCCACCAATACATTTTATAGTTTGCAATAGTAACAGACCTCAAACCCCTGCTTGGATTACTTAAAGACGACAGGGCCGTGCCGCCCATAGCTTCAGGATGAAGTTAGCAATGGGCTCTTATTCTGAGCATGTACAATTACACATTGGAACACTGTCTTGGAGTCCAAGTAGCAAATGTGGATGCCTTGAGCTGCCTCCCACTGGTGGATACACCACTGGTGGTGCCGCCACTAGAAAAGTCCATTCTGATTTTAAACTTTCTGGACACTCTTCTGGTCACCACTGACAATGTCAGATTGTGGATACAAAAAGATCCAGTCCTGGCAACCCTAAAACAGCTGCTGGTGATGGTGGAATCAAAAGAGTCATCACACCAGGATTGAAACCTTTCTGGAGCCAGCAAAACCAAATCACTATAGAGACGACGTATTATTAGGGGGAGCAAGAGTGATTGTCCCAAACAAAGGTCACCACCAGATACTGGCTGAACTCCACCAGGGTCATCTAGGGGTTTCCAAAATGAAGATATTGGCAAGAAGTTATCCCTGATAGCCAAAATTAGATGCTGACATAGCTGCGTTGGTGAGGCAGTGCCCAGAATGCCAGCAAGGACAAAAATTACTGCCTGCAGCTCTCCCACTTTCATAGTAAACCCTGAACTCGCTTACATGTCAACGGTGCAAGTCCTTTCATGTGCGCTGTGTTTTTAGTAATTATGGATGCCCATTCAAAGTGGTTGGACATGCATTGAGTTTATTTGACAAATGTGGGGATTGAAAAATTGCGGGCATCTTTTGCAATACCCAGTTGTTAGTGTTAGATCTGCTCTGTTTTAATAGTCCAGTTTCCACCTGGTGGGAGAGATTGAAATTTCCTTCTGCACGTCTGTGCCCATTGGCTCTGTGCCCTGCAAAGCAAATGAGAGTTCAGTGCTCGAAGTAATTGAAAGTGCAAATAATATAAAAAAGTTTTTTTTTTAGTTGCAAAATCACTTAAAACTTTGACCTCAGTCTGTTTCTGTTTTTTTTGTATTTACCCAACAAAGATTATTTGCAGATAGGAAGTGGCAGGACTTCTTATCTGCTTTTTCAGGAGGTTTTGGTGTAAAGTGCAGGAAAATGTGTGTTTGTTGTATAACTTACCATTGTTTCCAGGCAGGATGAAACATCATTATTTTGTATAGAGGGCTAGGGCTGAATATACAGATTTCCCAGACATAAGCACAGAACAGCTGTGGGAGAAGCAGCCTCTGCATCACATGATCACTCCCAGAAGGCTATTTACAGATCCTACTTCCTTGTAAGCACACATACTGAGTGAAACTACACAGCATATTGATAGGGCCGTTCCCCTTTGCCAAATCCAAAATTGGACCTTTGTTGGCTGTGGAAAGCGACTAGGGCTAAGTAGTTTGGAAACTATAAGGACTGCAGATGCTGGAAGCCAGAGTCTATAGGTGTGAGGCTGGAAAAACACAGCGGCTCAGACAGCATCCGAAGAGCGAGAAAGTCAACGTTTCGGGTTGAAACCCTAGTCAGGAGTGGGGGAGGGGAAGGGGAGCAAATTAAATAGAGGAAGGGTGCTGGGATGGGGGGAGGGGTAGGAGAGATGGTGATGAGTGAATGCAGGTAGGTGGTTATTATCATTGGTCCATGGGAAGGGTGGATCAGATAGGTGAGTGGGGAGATGGACAGGTTAGGTCAGGTCAGTAGCGGGAGTGGTGGACATGGATAAAGTTGGGGATGGAGGGATTTTGAAGCAGGTGAAGTCAGTGTTAAAGCCATTGGGCTGTCAGCTTCCAAGGTGAAATATCAGGTGTTGTTTCAAAGCAAGAAGTTAACAGGTAAGGCAGATGAACTTAAGCTTGGATTAGTACTTGGAACAATGATGTTGTTCCTATTATAGAGACTTGGTTAAGTGAGGGACAGGATTGGCAGCTTGACGTTCCAGGATGCAGATGTTTCAGGTGGGATAGAGGGGGGTGTAGAAGGGGTGGGGGAGTTGCACTACTTGCGGAGGACACCTTAGATGGCTTATACAACAAGGAAAAATGGCTAGAGCCTAGGAACAGGAAGGGTGCAATACAATGTTTCGGGTTTACTGTAGGCTTCCCAATAGTCAGTGGGATTTAGAAGAACAGATAGGTAGGCAGATTTTGGCAAGATGTAAAAATAACAGGGTTGTTGTTGTGGGTGATTTTAACTTCCCATATATTGACTGGGACTCATTTAGTGCTTGGGGCTCAGATGAGGCAGAGTTTGTAAGGAGCATTCAGGAGGGCTTCTTGAAACAGTATGTAGATAGTCCAACTAGGAAAGGGGCTGTACTGCACCTAGTATTGGGGAATGAGCCTGGCCAGGTGGTTGACATCTCAGTAGGGAACAGTGATCACAATTATGTAAGCTTTAAGGTACTGATGGATACAGATCGATGTAGTTGTCAGGTGAAGGTGCTAAATTGGGGGAAGGCTAATTACAACAATATTAGGCAGGAACTAAAGAATGTAGATTGGAGGCAGATATTTGAGGGCAAGTCAACATGTGGTATGTGGGAGGCTTTCAAGTGTAAGTTGCTTGGAACTCAGGACTGGCACGTACCTTTAAGGAAGAGGGATAAATATGGCAAGTTGAGGGAACCTTGGATAACGAGAGATATTGTGAGCCTAATCAAAAAGAAAAAGGAAGCATTTGTCAAGCCTAGGAGGCTGGGAACACACAGAGCAAGGGTGGAATACAAAGAAAGTCCAAAGAAACTTAAGCAAGGAGTCAGGAGGGCTAAAAGGGGTCATGAAAAGTCATTGGTCAACAGGATTAAGGAAAATCCCAAGGCTTTTTATACATAAATAACAAGTAAGAGGTTTGGCCCACTCAAGGACAGGGAAGGGAATTTATGTGTGGAGCCAGAGAAAATGGACGAAGTATTAAATGAGTACTTTGCATCAGTATTCACCATAGAGAAGGACTTGGTGGATGATGAGTCTGGGGAAGGGTGTGTAGATAGTTTAGTTCATATTGAGATCAAAAGGGAGGAGGTATTGGGGGTCTTGAAAAACATTAAGGTAGACAAGTCCCCAGGGCCTGATGGGATTTCCCCAGAATACTGAGAGAGGCAAGGGAGGAAATTGCTGGGGCCTGGAGGGAAATCTTTTGTACCCTCACTGGCTAAAGGGGAGGTCACAGAGTATTGGAGAATAGCCAATGTTGTTTCTTTGTTTAAGAAGGGTGGCAAGGATCATCCAGCTAATTACAGGCTGGTGAGCCTTATATCAGTGCTAGGAAAATTATTGGAGAGGATTCTTCGAGACAGGATTTACTCCCACCTAGAAATCAATGGGCGTATTACCAAGGGGTAACGTGGTTTCGTGAAGGGGAGGTCATGTCTCACTAACTTGGTTGAGTTTTTTGAGGAAGTGACGAAGATGATCGATGAGGGTAGTGGATGTTGTCTAAATGGGCTTCAGTAAGGCCTTTGACAGGGTTCCTCATGGCAGGCATATACAGAAGGTAAAGTCTCACTGGGTCAGATGTGAGCTTGCAAGATGGATGAAAAAACGGGGTTGGTAATAGAAGACAGAGGGTAGCAGTGGAAGCGTGCGTTTCTGAATGGAGGGCTGTGACTAGTGACATTCCTCAGGATCAGTGTTGGGACCTTTGCTGTTTGTAATATATATAAATGATTTGGAGGAGAATGTAACTGGTCTGATTAGTAAGTTTGCCAATGACACAAAGTTTGGTGGAATTGCGGATAGCAATGAGGACCGTCAATGGATACAGTAGGATATGGATCGGTTGGTGACTTGGGCAGATGGAGTTTAATCCAGAAAAATGTGAGGTAATGCATTTTGGAAGGTCTAATCCAAATGGAAAATATACAGTAAATGGCAGAACCCTTAAGAGTACTGACAGGCAGAGGGATCTGCGTGTACAGGTACACAGGTCACTGAAAGTGGCAATGCAGGTGGAAAAGATAGTCAACAAGGCATATGGCATGCTTGCGTTCATCGGCCGGGATGTAGAGTTTAAAAGTTGGCAGGTAATGTTGCAGATTTATTGAACCTTAGTTAGGCCATATTTGAAATATTGTGTTCAATTCTGGTTGCCGCACTACCAGAACAATGTGGTGGCTTTGGAGAGGGTGCAGAAAAGATTTACCGGGATGTTGCCTGGTATAGAGGGCGTTAGCTAAGAGGAAAGGCTTGTAATTAGCTGGACTATCCTTGCCACCTTTCTTTAATAAAGGAACAATACTGGCTATTCTCCAGTCCTCTGTGACCTCCCCTTTAGCCAGTGGGGGTACAAAGATTTCCCTCAAGGCCCCAGCAGTTTCCTCCCTTGCTTCTCTCAGTATTCTGGGGTATATCCCATCAGGCCTGGGGACCTGTCTACCTTAATGTTTTTCAAGACCCCCAATACCTCCTCCCTTTTGGTATGGAGGGCATTAGCTATGAGGAGAGGTTGGAGAAACTTTGGTTGTTCTCACTGGAATAATGGAGGTTGAGGGGGGACCTGATAGAGGTCTACAAGATTATGAAGGGCATGGACAGACTGGACATTCAGAAGCTTTTTCCCATGGTGGAATAGTCAGTTACCAGGGGCCATGGATTTAAAGTACGAGGGGCAAGGTTTAAAGGTGATGTACGAGGCAAGTTTTTTACATAGAGGGTGGTGGGTGCCTGGAACCCGCTGCTGGAGGAGGTAGTAGAAACAGATAATATCGTGACTTTTAAAGGGCGTCTTGACAAATATATGAATAGGATGGGAATAGAGATGTACGGTCCCCGGAAGGGTAGGGGGTTTCAGTTGTGACAGGCAGCATGTCGGTGCGGGCTTGGAGGGCCAAAGGGCCTGTTCCTATCCTGTAATTTTCTTTGTTCCTCCAATTTACGTATGGCCTCACTCTGACAGTGGAGGAGGCCAAAGATGGACGTGTCATCAGGAGAGTGGGAGGGGGCATTAAAATGGATGGCAACTGGAAGGTCAGGTTGGTTGTTTTGTGCAGAGCACAGTTGGTCAGCGAACCAGTCCCCGAGTCTGCGTCTGGTCTCCACAATATCGAGGAGGCCACCAGATCTGGCGGAGATTCACCTGCACTTCATCCAACCTTATCAATTGCATGTGTTGATCCCTATGTCGTCTCCTCTATATCAGGGAGACCAGACACAGACTTGGGGACCAGTTCATATAGCACCTGAGGTCTGCGCGCAACAACCAACCCGGCCTTCCGGTTGCCGTCCATTTTAATTCCCACTCCCATTCCACTGACGACATAGCCATCCTTGGCCTCCTCCACTGTCAGAGTGAGGCCAAACATAAACTGGAGGAACAGCACCTGATATTTTGCCTTGGAAGCTTACAGCCCAGTGGCCTTAACACTGATTTCACCAGCTTCAAGATCCCTCCACTCCCAGCCTTATCCCATTACTGCCTCTCCCCCTCCTGACCTGACCTAACCTGTCCATCTTCCTACTTACCTATCCACTCCACCCTTCCCACAGACCAATCATGATAATCCCCTACCTGCATCCACCTATCACCATCTCTCCTACTCTTAACCCCGCTCACCACCCTCCCTTTATTTATGGGCTCCCCTTCCCCTCCCCAGTGCTGATGAAGGGTTTTAGCCCGAAACATTGACTTTCTTGCTCCCCGGATGCTGTCTTATCTGTTGTGTTTTTCCAGGGCTTAGTAGTTTCACAGGTCTAAGGTAATCTTTTAGCATAACCTCTGTTATAGAAAATGGTCAGCAGTAAATGTTATTAGTCATAGAACAGCAATCATAAAATATTATTTCAGCATTGTATTTATGTTGGGCAAACAGTATTATTTGTCTCAGTTTAGGACAGTTTTAAATAATACACACTGACAGGATGGAATTCAGTTTTTTTTTCAATGCCATTTAAAGTGTTCATACACATCTCAAAGGCTGTGCCTGTGTAGCAAAGATATTGCACGTACAATCCATCCCCATTCTCCAAAACCAAGTTTATAGTATTGAATTTTAAGATGAACTTCTTATGTTTGAGATTACTTGTGCACTGTCCTCATGATGTAGGATCAGCAGAGGAGAAACTTTTGCTGCAAGCATGTTCTTGTTCTGATGGTGACAACAATATTCATATAGTGCATTCAACCTGATAAAATATCTCAAGATGCTCCCAGGAACTTTAAAGCAAGATTTGACATCAAACCATTCCAAGGAGTTATTGGGGCAGATGACCCAAAGATAGGTCAAAATGGTAGTTTTTAAGAAGATGAAAATGAGAGAGTGAAGAGGAAAGGGTTAGGGAAAGAACTCAAAGAACTTAGAGCCATGGCAACTGAAAACACAACTGCTGGAGGTAGATTGATTAAAATTGGGAGTGGGCTAAAAAACTGGAATTAGAAAAGCACAGATATATTAGAGGGTTGTAAGACTGGAGGAAATTGCAGAGATAGGAGCAAAGCATGGAAAGATTTGAAAACAAGAATGAGGAATTTAAAATTGTAGTGTTGTTTCGCTGGGAGCCAGCTTTAGGCCAGGAGAGAATGGTTGATGGACGAAGAGGACTTGGGTGGAATTTTTCATAGTCAAAGTATTTTTTTTGAGTGACATGGTGCCTGGTCTGCTTTGGCTTGGAGTGACTTCTGTCATGCAATCTTCTGATATTCACCTCATTAATCACGTAACTTGGCTCTGGATGTCTTTCTCAGGGAATCGTGCAGCTGGAGAGGGAGAAATGCTTGCCACAGCTGGAACCTGCTATCAATGACACTGCTAACATCATGCCTAAAGTCTAGCTGCACAACCCTTCAGATGCTGCAAGCCAGGAACTTTCTGTTACACTGAGGTGCTTGACTATTATCACTGAAGACAGGGCCCAGAGATCTTGCACCCCTCTTCATGGGCAGGAACCTGGAGTTCTTGGTGGGCAGGGTGGTGAGAGGAAGATCGTCATTTTTCCTGCGGATTTCCACAGGTCATGCCATACCAAGTCAGCTTGGACTCAAATTGCAGTCTGGGTAGAGGGTACAGTATCCCAGGTGAATGGGACACCCAGTAGCACAGGAGAAAAATCAATAATCAAGCGTCACCATCTTATTGTAGAATTTTATAGTACAGAAGAAGGCCATTCAGTCTCTTGTGTCTGTTCTGGCTCCCTAACTCGTCCCATTCTATGGTCATATCCTCATCGCCCTTTAAATTCATCACTTTCAAATATATATCCAGCTGTCTTTTGAAACCTCCTATGGAATCCACTTCCAACGCTCTCCTAGGCAACATATGCCAAATCCTAACAACCCTCTGAGTAAAGAAGTTTCTCCTCATGTCACTTCTAGCTGTCTTGCTGACTATCTTGAAATTGTGACCCCTAGTTGTTAACATACAAACTAGTGGAAACAGAAAATTTGGCTTCACCCTGTCAAAATTGTTCATACTTCTGAACATCTCAATTAGGTCACCTGTTAATCTTCTCTGCTCCAAAAAGAATAAGCCCAATTTCCCTAATTTTTCCTTGTATCTAAAATCACTCATTCCTGGTATCATTCTAGTGAATCTTCTTTGCATTGTCTCCAGGGCTTTAACATCCTTTCTCAAATTAGGTGCCCAGAACTGTACACAATACTGTAAATGTGGTCTGACCAATACCTTGAAGAGGTATGAGCATCACTTCCTTGCTTTTATACCCTACGCTTCTATTTATAAACTCAAGGATTCTTTCAGCCTTCTTAACAACTGTTTTGACTTGCCTGCCCACCTTCAGAGAATTACACACTTGAACACCAAGGTCCCTCTGTTCCTGTACTCCGCTCAGAGTTGTACTATTGAGCCTGTATTGTCTTTCCATATGTCTTCTACCAAAATGTATTACTTCATGTTTCTCTCTACTGAAATTCATTAATCAGGTGTCTATCCATGTAGCTAACTTGTCAATGACCCCCTGACGTTGTTCAGCATCTTTGTCATAATTCACTATTTTCCCTAGCTTGGTATCATCTGCAACTTTAGGCATTTTGCCCTCAATCCCATCTCCAAATTTATATAAATCAAACAAATTGAAGTGTCCCAGCATCAATCCCCAGGGAATACCAGCTTTCAACTTATAGAGACATAGCGTCATACAGCACGGAAACAGACCCTTTGGTCCACCCAGTCCATGCTGAACATAATCCCAAACTAAACTAGTCCCATCTGCCTGCTCCTGGCCCATATCCCTGCAAACCTTTCCTACTCATGTGCCTATCTAAATGTCTTTTAAACGTAATTGTACCCGCATCAGCTACTTCCTCAGCAAGTTCATTCCACAGGTGAACCACCCTCTGTATAAAAAAATTTTGCCTCTTATATCTTTTTTAAATCTCTCTCCTCTCACCTTAAAAAATGTGCCCAGTAGTCTTGATTATTATTAACTCTATCTATACCTCTCATTATTTTATCAACTTCTATCAGGTTGCTTCTCAACCTACTATACTCCAGTGAGAAAAGTCCCAGCCTATCCAGCGTTTCTTTATAACTCAAACCTTCCATACCCAGCAACATCCTGGTAAATCTCTTCAGAACTCTCTCCAGCTTGATAATGTCCATCCTATAACTGGGCGACCAGAACTGGACACAGTATTTCAGAAGAGGCCTCACCAATGTCCTGTACAACGTCAACATGACTTCCCAACTCCTCTACTCAAAGGACTGAGCGGTGAAGGCAAGCATGCCTAATGCCTTTTTCACCACCCTGTATATATGTGATGCAAACTTCAAAGAATTATGTACCTGCACCCTTAGATCCGTCTGTTCTACAACACTGCCCAGGGCCCTACCATTAATTGTATAAGCCCTACCCTTTTTCTGTGCAGTCTGAGAAATGTCCATCTATACCTATCCTCTTTTCTATCTTATAGCCAACTTCTGCCAACTTTAGCCTGCAAAGAAGCCATCAATTCCAAACATTTCTGATTTGCTAACCAACCTGCCATGTGGCATCATATCAAATGCTTTCTTAAAGTCCAAACATAAAACATCCACAGCAGTGCACACTTCCAATGCCTGTGTTACTTGGTGAAGGAACTTATTTAAATTTGTCAGACATGACCTTCTGTTTGCAACTTCACACTCACAGGGCCCCCATCAGTCAAAGTCTGCCACTATACATGCCTCTCGCCAAGGCTCATAGACTGCAACTTTCCCTATTGCTGGAATCATGTATTGTCTATGGCTGTTAATCACCTCATCCTCCCAAACTACTAATTCTTCCTGCCCGTTACACTTCCTGCTCACTCACTGGCGATACCTGACCTCCTCTCTTGCTCCAGCATCACCACTGACTGCTCTTTTGTTCACTTCCATCATGTTCCAAGCAGGGACGTGTGGCTACCCCTGGACTGAAATCTCCACAATACCCCTGAATTATTGTAATCCCTTAGTTGTTTGCACTTTGCCTGCAAGACTGATCATGACCCAGTCCCTGGGCTGCAAGGGTAAAGACACCCAGAGTCTAATAGGACCAACTGTCTGACCCTGGCCAACCTGCTAAACTCAAGTTAGACGAGCCCCGTGATTAACTGTGGCAATAACCCTTACTGATTGTAGTCCCCCTTAATCCCACTAAGGACTGCTGCCCTTTGGCTTTCAGACATGGCCATTTACTTGAAACTTATGCAATGTATTTGCTCTGTAAGCTGCTGGCATACGCTGTAGATGTGTCATTGACATATATGTACTACACAGTAATAGATACACCCTTGTGACATTTCCCAGTGTGATAAGTCACCTACCCCTCCTTCTGTGCTAAAAAGCAATGCAAGTCATAGAGCCTAGCATCCTGTAACTGAGCACTATAAGCTCTGTGCTAAGAGTCATAAGATGCAACTTGTACGTATGCATATGATGCACGTTTGTCACTACATGCAAAGCTATTGGCAGAAGCATGCAAGTCATAGGTGCCCCTGAGCTTCAGAGTGAAGTGTGGAAGGTTATAAGTTGATCCAAAAGCAGGCTTCATGAGGGGGTGAGGTTTGTGCTTTGCCAGTGCCAATTTGTGTTAATGAAGGGTCAAGGAGGATGGTGGCCATAAGCATGCAAGAGCATTGTGGTGACTAATCAGTTGGATAATGGCCAGGTATTTGATGAACTGCATCACCAGGTACCTACTCTGATTTGCATGTCAGAAATTTGCACAATTTAGTTTCTTAGAGAAGGGGAGGAGAATTGAAAGTTCCATATAAATAAGGTGAGTAGATACTTCAGTGAGATACAAATACATGGAAACAGTAAAATTCTGAAGTTGCTATGTAAAGCTTGATGGTGGGACAATATTATGGCTTTAAGAAGTATATTTTGTCCTGTTTTATTTTTGTGCAAAGAGAAGTTGAGACAGAGATGATGAGCGGTTTACTCAAAGCCAATAAACAAATCAATATGTGAGACCTTGGGCTTGTTTAAAAAAAGTTGGACCAAAAGAAACAGGTTGAATGGGTGGGGTCAAACTCACACAGAACCAGAATTTTTAGTTCAGTTTTCAACAGTTGCTGGGGTTTTGGAGCAAGATATGGAAGCTCTTTTTCCTCTCCCTGTTACAGCTAAAAGCTGGGGTTGTCTTCCTGCAGCTGGAACTTCATGTGAGACAGTCTATTTTACTGACTTTACCTTTGTCCAGGGTGTGCTTATGAGATGTTATTATAATGGAACAGTTAATGAGTAGTTTATTATTTTTAAGGAGTTTCAGCTCAGAGAGAGGGAGGTTCAGCCTGTGCTAGGGGCACATTAGAAACCTCAGGAACAGTCATCGAAATGTGCATTGGAGCAAGCAAAGGCAAAGAAGAAGCTACGTCTAGGAGAAAGTGAATGCCTGAGGTTGGACGTTTTTCAGAAGTCCGAGTGGCAGTGTCAGCGAAGACAACCACTCTCCAGACAGACTGTCATCAATCTCTGCACATTCTACAGGATGAACTGACACTTATGAGAGTTGGTGGACTCCCGATGTCAGTGGCGCTAAAGATCAATGTGCTTATCAACTTTGCACACCTATATAAGGATCTACTGGAGACTTGGATAAAATTTCTCAGTCTGTAGCTCTTAATTAAGGAGGTGACCAAGGAATATTTAAAAGGGCTGTCTACTATTTGTGCTATCACACCAATCCAGACATTCGGCGGGATCATCAGCTTTAGGGCCATCATTGATTCTCCCAGGTGCAAAAAGGTCAGTCAGTGATGGGTGACAAAGAAAGTTAAGGATTGTATAAGATTAAAAGAATTGCTCCCAAAGTGGCCTGTAACAGTAATAAATCAGAGGACTGGAAGGTTTTTAGAATACAACAAAGGAGGACCAATAAGGGATGGAAAAAAGGAATATAAATACAATCCAGCAAAAAGATGTAAACATGGACTCTAAAAGTATGTCAAAAGGAAACATTTGGCTCAGATGAATATGTGTCCATTATAGACCGATTCAGGAGGATTTATAATAGGAAATCAAGAAACAGCAGAGAACTGAATAATTTTTTTGTACCTGTTTTCACTGAAGATACAAACATCCTCCCAGAATTAGAAATCAAGTGACTTGGGAGAATGAGAATTTGAAGGAAATTAATATTAGTAAGGTTATATTGACAAATTTGAATAGTGCTGAAAGTTGATAGATGCCAGGACCTGATGGTCTACATCCCAGTGTTGAAGGAGCTGGTTATAAGAGGTGGTTGCTGCTTTGGTGATTATCTTCCAAAATTCCGTAGATTCTGGAGTGATTCCTGACGATTGGAAGCATGCAGGTGTCACCACATTATTCAGGAAAGGATCAAGGGGGAACTACAGACCTGCTGGTCTTATATCAGTAGTAGGGAAAATGCTAGAATTTATTGTAAAGGGTGTGATAAAAGGACATTTGGATAAAAATGATCTGATTGGGCATAGACAGCATGGATTTGTGAATTGGAAATGGTATTTGACAAATGTGTTGGTGTTGTTTGAGCATGTTACTAACAAAACTGATAAAGGGGAATCGATCAATGCAGTATACTTGAATTTTCAGAATGCTTTTAATGATGGCTCCCACATAAAGTTAGTTAGCAAAATTGAAGCATTCACGTATCAGAGGTAAGATACTAGTGTGGATTAAGGATTTGCTAACAGACAGAAAACAGAGTCAGAATAAATATGTCATTCTTATGTTGGCAGATTAATTATTGGGGTATCACAAGGAACAGTACTTGGGTTCCAGTATTCACTATATATATATATATATCAGTGATTTGGACATGTAAACCAAATGAAATATTTCCACATTTACAGTTTATACAAAGCTAAGCAGGAATGTGTATTGTGAGGAAGATGTAAAAGGTGTTTCAGGTGGATTTGAACAGGCTTACTGAGTGGGCGGAGTACATGGGAATAATGTGAGGCTATCCACTTTGATAGGAGAAACAAATGTGCAGATTATTTCTTAAATAACGAGATGTTGGAAAGTGTAAATGTAGTACGTTAAGTGACTGGAGTGCCCTTGTCAGTAAGTCACAGAAGTCTAATATGCAGGTGCAGCAATCAATTAGGAAGGTTATGGAATGTTAGCCTTTGTCACAGGAGTAGAGAAGTACTTCAATTGTAAAGCAGATTGGTTAGAATGCATCTGGAGTACTATGTAGACAAGATCTACCCACTAAATCTCTGGCAATTCATGACTATGACTATCTATTGTACAGATGCAGAGGAAAGTCACAACACCTCCGAAAGGACGACATGTGTCCATTGAGCAGGCCACTTGGCTTATGACGATGCAATTCAGGTGTCTAGACCAATCGGATGGATTCTTTGAGTACAGGGCTGGTGGCCCTTTAAATCTGCCATGACGTCACCTGATGCTGACTTTTCCACTTGACTGGGATAAAACTGTAACGATTAAGTTTAAGCAGAGACTTATAGTAAAGTAGCACATCTGATTGAATACAGTAAAAAAACAGATCCCCACATTTGCTCCAAGACAAGTGCAGAACTGACTACAAATATACTTGTTAGCATGTTGGCAGATACAGGCAGTTGGTTTTACTGACTGATGATCACCTTGGCTTGTCTTACTCTATGTAACATCCTGATAGCGTAGTGTGTTTCTGAGGCTCTGAAAGGTTCCTCACTGTGCCATTGCACCTCCTGTAACAACCTAACTAGAAACTTAGAACTCCCCCCACCCCTGGCTCTGATACTCTGCTATTCAAGGCCCTTTGACTTTTGTCTATAGATAGATAACTAGGAAGGAAGTTGAAATGTAGGACCTCAAAGTTAGTTATTTCAGGATTACTGTCAGCGCCACAAGCTAGTCAGAGTAGAAACAGCAGGATATATAGGATGAACATGTGGCTGAAAAGATGGTGTGAGGGGGGAGGGTTTCATATTCGTGGGGCACTGGAACTGGTTCTGGGGGAGTTGGAACCTATACAAACTGGACGGATTACATCTGGGCAGGACCGGTACTGATGTCCTTGTGGGGGATACTTGGTAGAGAGGTTGGGGAGGGTTTAAACTAGTGTGGCAGGGGAATGGGAACCAGAGGAGTAGGGCAGTAGATGCAGAAATTGAGGGAAAGTTGGAACCACAGCAAACATGTCTAAGAACAGACAATTTCAGTATGGAAGGACAAAATGTGTCGGCGCAGGCTTGGAGGCCCGAAGGTCCTGTTCCTGCACTGTATTGTTATTTTGTTCTATACAAGTATACATGAACACCAGGTGGACATCAGAATACCCCTCATGCAGCACAAATTGCTTCAGATAGTCCTCAACTTCTCCCAAACATTTTAGCAAGGATATTTCCTTTGGGAAACTAATTAATTTCAGTGATGGTGCTGGGGAGTGAGTTTTTTACATGAAAGTTCTGAAAACCTAAACGCCGGAAGAAACAAATGGGCCAATATTGCTTCAAAATTGTTGTACTTAATCTTGATGCCCTTTCCATGAGCTCGTTGGTAGAAACCCATTTATGACAGTGTTCTTTTAAATTGTTGTGGACTTGTACTGGATGTTTCCTCCTGACTTCCTCTTCTCCATTAGAATTGCAATAAAAGTTAAAGTTGCAAAGTAAGAAATTTACCCAAGGAAATTCCTGATGCCAGTGTTTTAGACAGGAACTCACACTACCTACATCCATAATAAGGTCCATCTTAAACAAAATGGGTAGAAACTGATAATGCAGCTTATTCAGGACATAAGATGTCCCCCAGTAAATTTCTAAATTTGAAAATAAAGATTTTTATGGCAGCAAAAGAGAAAAAAGTCTTGAGGTTTCAAAGTTGTCTAGAATTCAGTTTAGGTTGAAGGGTTACTAGAATTCTTTCTTCATTTCCAGGTGACAAATTCTGGCTGTTCAATGAAGCAATGTTGGAGCCAGGGTATCCTCGTCATCTGATGGAACTTGGTGCTGGAATGCCTCATGACAGGATTGATGCAGCTATTTGGTGGGAAATCACCGGTCAGACATACTTCTTCAGAGGTGACAGGTCTGATTTGAGTTTCATGCCATTTTTCACTTTGCCATTCAAGTGTGATTACAGAAGAGAGCTCTGGCCTCAGAGTCAGAAGTGCAACAACCTTCACTTCCCTGATTGTTTTGAAAGGACATTTTACTTTCATAATTAAAAAAATCGTTCTCAGGCCATTACTGGAACATTAACTGTCAGCAATCTGAAGCAACACAGCGAATGCCACGATGCAGGTTCTGCAGTGAAAGTATTCAGTAAGATGCCTGTCCCTAATGCACTTCAAAAAGTACTTTGTTTAGATTTGTCAAGCCATATTTCATTTGGGTTATATGCTGCCTTGTATTTAATTACCTGACCTGGTCCCATTGACCTGGTCTTTGATGTACAGTTACCTACCCAGACTTAATACCCCTTGTGTAGAGAATTATGTGAGCTTAGGAGGGACTGACTTGTTTTTATAGTGTTGCTTGACACTAAATATTGACTTGGCTTTCTGATCATTTCAGATACTGGCGCTTCAGTGAAGAGAGGAGAGCAGTAGATAATGGCTATCCAAAGCCTATCAGCATTTGGAAAGGAATCCCACCTTCACCAAAGGGGGCCTTCCTTACTGATGATGGAGGTAATCAAAATCTCCATTTGGAGAATTATAAGAAAATAGCAAGCCCAGTTAAATGGCAACTGATGAGCATGTTGAATGCTGGCAACTGTTTCTATTTGTTAAATGAAAAGAAATTGCATTTAACTTCAGGTAATGGCTATACTATTGTATGGTGTGAGCATGAGGCATAATTTTTTAATAAAGAGTGCAAAGTCAACAATAGTATAACACAGTGGAAAATATAGTAACTTAGAGTGGAATCGTTCGAGGGCCAAGTGACGTCGACTGTGGGAAGCTGTGTGGCAGAATCGGGTAACAAGTTCAGCAAAGCCCATCTCAATGTTGAGAACATCTTGATATATCTTTTATGATTTTCAGAAGTGGCATAGCAAGATTCTTCATAGACAGTGGCGCAGTGCTATTTGACGGTCATTATTGATTGTTAAACGCTTTGTTAATGCTACAACACACTTTATTAATATTCAAACTCTCATGTAACCAAACTCGTCAAACAAGCAAAACATTGGAAAGCCCAACAAGAAAATCAGAGTAAGCACCTGGCAGGTTTAATTCGCCCCTTTCTCCGAATCACGTTAGGGACTGGGCTCCATCATCTCAGGGCATTCCCCAAGAGCATTAGCCATGAGCAATCTTAAAAAAAATTCATCAGATGTAGGGATTGCCAGCAGGGCCAGCATATATTGCTCACCTCTACTTGCCTTTGGTGGTGAGCTGCCTTCTTAAACCTCAGCAGTCCATCTTCTGTAGGTAGACACATAATGCTGTTATGGAGGGTGTTCCAGGATTTTGGCCCAGCAACAATTAAGGAATGGTGACATATTTCCAATGCAGGATGGTGAGTTGCTTGTAGGAGAACTTACAGGTGGTGGGGTTCTACTGTATCTGCTGCCCTTGTCCTTCTAAGTAGCTATGGTCATGGCTTTGGAAGGTGCTGTGTAATGAATTACTGCAGTGCATCATGTAGGTGGTACTTACTGTTACTACTTAGTGTTGGTAGGTGGAGGGAGTGAATGTTTGTGTCAGTCAAGTGAGTTGCTTTGTCCTGGATGGTGTCAAGCTTCTTGAGTTTTGTTGGAGCTGCATTCATCCAGGTAAGTGGGAGTATTCCATCACACTTTTTTTTTTAATTCATTCACAGGATGAGGGCATCACTGGCTAGGCTAGGATTTGTTGCCCATCCCTAATTGCCCAGAGGGCAGTTAAGAGTCACCCATATTGCTGTGGGTCTGGAGTCACATGTAGGCCGGACCAGGTAAGGATGGCAGTTTCCTTCCTTAAAGGACATTTGTGAACCAGATGGGGCTTTCCGTCAATCAACAATGGATTCATGGTCATCATTAGACTCTAAATCCAGATTTTCATTGAATTTTATTGAATTCCAACATTTGCCAACATCTGGAATTTGAACCCAAGTCCCCAGAACATTACCTGGGCCTCTGGATTGACAGTCAAGCGATAATACCACTAAGCAATAGCCTTCCCCATTTGTGATTTGTGTCTTGGAGATGGTGGACAGATGCACCACATGTCCACAGACTTTGACATCCGCCATGTGCCAATCTGTAAGGACCCTTCAGGCACGTCTTTGATTCACTTACATGTGGCTTCTGCATTTTTGCACTTTAATGCTGTATTGCAGTCCTTGCTATAGCAAGAACACTGTGCGTTCAGGGACATGTGCCCAGATCATGACTGGGCCTGGCTGCATCTCTTGGCTCTTAGCTTGCTCTTATAGTGCTTCCTCAGTCTGAGCCTACCTGGGTGTTAACCGCGTTCCTGCCGTTCATCGCCTTTTCTTGCTTTTTTGTGCTAAGTCCCCTCAGGCAGAGATACCAGGCTCACAGTACAGCTGTCTTGCCTCAACATTTTGTGCAAGCAGAAAACTAGGAAACTTGTCATAGTTATCAGCAGACTTTAGCCAAGTGAAGGAGGATAGTCTATGCTCAGAGGTGGTGGAGCAATAATTCGAGGGCAGCCTCCAATACCAAATGAGGCCCTTCTTGGAATGGTCAAAGTCAGAATCTCATAAGGGATGAGGAGCTAAATATCAGGCAGCACTTGCCTTGAATCTTCCTGCCCTGTTGTCGCTGTTCCCTCCTTGAATGAAAGAGAAAGGCTAGTATTAACAGAGATTAGATTTGGTGGATCATCTGTGACATTTGGTAGGCCATTTAGCTCTGTTGGTAGCTGGTTTGCAGAGCAGAGTGACACCAACATCCTTCTCAGTGTCACCTCTTGCCTGAGCTGTGGTGATCCTTGGGATAAACCCACCTCCAGTTGTCTCTCTGTATTGAGAGAGCAACCTATTGATTCTTTAGGACTATGGTGATTGCACATTTGGTGCTGATGGAAACTTGTACCAAGAGAGCGAATAAGCAGCGTAGAAGGCATACAGTGTGCCAGAGATTGTTGAGAGCAAGTGATGGAAGATATTGCAAGCAGCTGTGAGAGTGGTAGACCATGAACCTAAATGAGATGTGGGTACAGTAGCAGAGATAGAGTAAGTATGAGTCATTCGGAAAGCAGATTGATGAGCCTTACCCTGTGGAATGGCAAAAGACATTGACCTTCTTCTTTTAGTGCTAGGCATTCCTCCAAATATCTTTAACCTGATGGCAATCTCGAACTCGGCTGGCATTGTCTGATATTGTGACTATCACTGTTGGTCCTGGGGTGAGGAAGGAAGTTCCATAGCAGCACTGTCCCGTCTTTCACAACCTCCTGAACTGTGCCCACAAAGTGGGATTTCAGTTTCCCCCTGTCTCCCATGTCTTGAGCAAATATCAGGAACCATATAGGGTGGGCCTGGGCTGAACGCTTGACTGGGTGCACAACAGGCCTGTGGTGATGGCATGGATACAGAGGATGCCAGTGAATTCCAGGATGTCTGGTGAATAGTGAATTGTTCTAGGAATGGGGCATGGTGAGATAGGGTGGAAATGGGATGAGAGATACTCCATAGGGGCAGGATTGCTAATTAGTGTGGTGAGATTTTTTTAGGATAGAGTGAGATAATTCGCTAGGCCTCACAGTGACCACTCTCTTAAAAAAAACTTGATGCAACTCTGACTTGGCCAAAGAAGCGTGAGATTCAGCTTAGTTACTGCTTTGTAATAAGTTTACTATGCCTAAGTACAGTTTGGACTGTTCTGTTCCTCTGAATAACCCTTAGTGATTGCTGCATTTCATTATGACCCAATTAACTGGTGTTGCTATCTATAGTAATTTATGTATTTGCACTCACAAAACCTTTTGCTTTTCAGTCCTATATAAATTTTTCTTTTACAAGTAACATATACCCTCTTTACTTACAAAAATTAAAATGTCTCAATTATCTGTTGGCGTTCATTGTCCATGGAAATACAATGTCCATTCTGTAATTTTTTTAATGGCATCTTGTAATTATTTGCAGCCCTCTGCAGCATTGACTAACCATCACTGTCCCAAATTGATGTCATCCACAAATATAGTTGTGTTTTTGACTTGTCTAATTTGTCAAAAACATAATGATATCAATAAATAAAATAAATATCCAGTAAAAATACTGAATTAATTAATTATGCAGCATTTTTATTGCAATGTAATTTCTAAAACTATTTATATTTTGATTGACAGCTTACACGCATTTTTACAAAGGTACCAAATACTGGAAGTTTAACAACCAGTTGCTGAGAACAGAACCTGGTTATCCAAAATCCATTCTTCGTGACTGGATGGGATGCCATCAGGATGTTGAACCTGGTTTTGATGAAAAGGAGCCTACTTTTGATATTGATGATTTTGATGATGCTAATGATGTTGATGACGAGGATGATAAAGAAGGTGAGACCACGGAAGAGGAGGACAAAAAGAGGGAAGAAGAAGTGGATATCCATATTAATATCCCCGTGGATGACTACACTAGAACAATGAATATAGTAATTGTCATTGTTCCGCTAATTCTGCTGCTCTGCATTTTGGGATTGATCTATGCCATTCTCCAGCTGCAAAAGAAAGGAACACCAAGACTCTTGCTGTACTGTAAACGGTCAATGCAGGAATGGGTTTGACTCCCTCATTGGTGCTGTTACTAGATGGCTGACAGTTGGGTCACAGTCATTGATTCCAGGTGACATTACTTCTCAATTTTGTTATTTTACTTTATACAGTCCTGCTCAATGATGTTAAATAAGGCATTAACATAAGAAACATAGAGAATTTGAGGTATTTTGAAGAGGTGCCAGTGTTATTGGGTTAAAAGAATTTGTGATCTGGTTCCAAGGAATGCTTTCCAAACCTCTTTATCTCCAGACCCTTAAATTGTGCTGAGTGGGATGGTACAAAATTTTGAAGCCTGGCCTGAGTAAAAACTCCTATTGGGCTTCCAAGAGGAGTTTCACTGGCTGGAGATGATGAGCCACAAGGCACAAATCACTTGAAATAACTAATACCATATGTGTACATTATTCATTAGGATTAATTCATAAATAATTTTTATCCAACCCCACTGCTTTTAGTCCTCTGAACTATTTCCAGTCCTGAGCTGAAGAAAGATTTTCTGCATATTGGCTAGAATCATCATAATTTGGTGATAGGACAACTGCTGATAACTACAGTGAGTCATAAAAAAATGTACATTCATTGGAGCAGGTTCAAAAAATTGCCTTGTTTCTTCATACCTTAGAATTGTTGCAGTTACACTAATTATATCCAGAGAGCTTTAATAAAACCGCTGTATAATTGGGAGATATATGTAATTCCATTGCATCTTTGTAAGTTACTTAGTGTAACTTACTATAAGCACTTGGAAATTGCCATTTACTCTCCTATTACTTAAACTTAGCTGATTCTATGAGATCTCCTGTCAACATTATGACTCTAGTATGGTTACACTTGTTCTACTGAAGGAAGGTCATTCTGTTTCACTCTTTTTTAGTAGAGGACCAAAGAACTTTATCGCCTTCTTTTTAAAGCTTTGCACTTGTGCCTTTCCTACAAGTTGGGTTGTTGCTGCCATGAAAGCATCACAAAAATAGTTTACCAGAAGTCCTGGCTTATCTTCTCAGGCTGAAAGCAGGGTCTCCTTGACGGTAACCTAACTCTGGGCTGGAGTCTAGAGGCTGATGCTTGCTGATTACAGACTTGTCTCTCCTGGTGAAAGACTAAAACCTGCTGATTACAGTCATTCTTACAAGCTAGATTGAGGCAGAGTTCTAATTGGATAGAGGTAACTGTTAAAAATTCCCATCATGGATAGTTTACATGCTGATTGCTGTTTCATCTGTAGAATATGTTGTACATAAAGAGTGAAGATGTCCTTGTTAGCACTTTGAATCTATTAAACGACCTGTCTCTGGATTGGAGGCAGAAATGCAATAGAATGGGGATAATCAGTTAGTGGAGGATATTTCATGAGGATAATCTGTCAGCTGATTGGCTTTGATTTAAGAATAATTTGTATATAAGAACATAATGGATGCCTAAGGAATAGGCTTGTCATTTTTTGCCAAGTTCAAAATTCAGCTTTGGAAGAATTCATATTTGTAGCCTTTACTTCAACACCTGCTACAAAAAGGTCATCAAGGTTGCCCTAAAATATAGTAAGAGTTAACTTTCACCTTTAACTTTTAATGAGCTGCAGGAAGTCTTATGATGTGTTGTTTCTTCATTATTTATTTACAATTCCCTCAATGAAATTACAGAGACCCCTGGATGAAACTATGGAGATACATAGGAGTCAGGTTAGATATGCAATCAACAAAAGTGAACTCTATCTCTTTGTCTCCTCTGAAAACTATTGATACAATTTCTATCTGCCAGTCCAGTAGTAAGAGTTGGATGATCCAAAATTTCCTCCACTTTTCTTTCAATAAACCTGAAAACATTTTCAGCAGCTCATGATACCTACATGTCCATAGCCTCTGTAGTTGCACACCAGTCTAAATCAGCCTATGCAGAACTTTGCTACATTGCTCAACTCAATTATTAAAACTACCACTATATACGGTGCACCTCTTCCACCTTCACTTCCTATTCTAGTCCATGACTTGGTCACATTTAATGTTTTCTAGCCAGTTTTCTTGTTTTCAACTTGAACAAAATACAACATATTTAGAACTCTATGGTTTGCATTCTGCATTCAAGAATTCCTCATTTGCATCATTCCAGCCTTTTCTAAAGTCTGTTAGCTTGCCATGCTCCAAGAATATTGACTTCAACATTGTAATGCTTTACTTCAAATCCATAGCTCCCTCCCACATTTTCTGCTTCCATTTAAACTTCCCAAAACACACTTCACTCCAGTTTTTTTGTCTTCTGTGCCTTTGACTATGTCATTGGACACTTTCAGCTGTGATCTGTTCTCCTACTACTTCTCTTCTTGCCTTCCAAACCTCTGAAACTGATTCTGTTTGTGCATTTTCTCTTTCAATAGATTTTAACAGTCACATTTTATAACGTCAAACACGTCATAATTATTTTTATTTTCATGAGGATCATTAAAGAAATGTAATTGCTGATTGTTGCGTTACCTAGGTATCCAGAAAGTCTTTTTTACAGAGTAATGCCCAGAACCTACAACAAAGTGATGAAAGTTCAATGTAAAACCTGGAAATGGTTAAGAAAGTGGTTAGGAAGCAGCACACATTTGATAGCAGATTTTTATTCAGTACACCAGTGAGGGTGGGTGGTGGAGGGAAGAAGGGCCCCTACCCAAAATGTTAACTTCCCTGCTCTTCTGATGCTGCCTGCCCTGCTATGTTTTTCCAACTCCATTTTGTGTTATCTCTGACTTCAGTATCTGCAGTTCTTGCTATCTCTGAGGAAAACAGTGTGTTTTGTATAGCCAATAGGATCTGTACTGGAATTCCTTCTGTTTTAAGTAAAATCTAAATGCTAATACATCAAAAATGAAAAAAATCTGCCGAATCAGGTGATGCAATCAATACTAGTGAGGCGGTCAAGAATGAGCTCGATAAATCTTTAATTGGTAATAATACCATGGTGAAATCATGTGCAGATAAATGTTAGTTATTGCACACCAGAAAGGAAATGATTGATGCACCATGAATTATATTGGCATATCTAAGGATGAAACTGGAAGAGACCCGTGGTTGTCTGTAGAATTGACATTTGAAGTTAAATAATATTAAAGCATTAAAATTTTGAGCTTTCTGCAGGATAAGTCAGGAAAAAATAATTAAGCTATTAAAATGTATAGCACTTCGGTCAAAATCTAGAGTTCTTTAAAAAGATATTTGAATCCCCTAGCTGCTGCATAAAAGATCCTTGAAGCATGTAGCTAATGCCAGAGAAATGGAGTTATAAGGGAACCCTATAGAAACACTATTTCTTCAGCTTTGGCAGGAGATGACTGAGAGGTGAGCTTAAGGACAATATAAAGTGATAAAGTTTGGAACTTTACCAAGTTAAACTAACAAAAGGGAAACAAAACACAAATGCAGTCTTCTAAAGGTAAATTTGGGTCTAATGTCTGGAAATTCTTTTGTAGAATAATCAATATTTGAAATGAATTTCCAAGCAAGGCAGCCAAAACTTTGGAATCATTAAGAGACAGTTGAAAGATGTGATTAGAATTGCAGATATTTCCATATGCTCAACCCAATTGCCTCGCTCTTCTGTAATGCCTTTTTGCCTTTGGAGTCGTACATTTCAGTTTCGGGGCAGCCAGTCACATGTTGCATTTTGTCATAAGGTGTAGGGAGATGTTCTCTCTTGGATAATGACCACATGTTGTGGATTATTACAGGGTCACAGCTTATGTGTTAGATTTGTTCAAACTGGCCACTGAAAGCCTTGGTTGGCTGATCCAAAACAAAATGGATGACAGTTCCGATCAGGACACTCTTAAGATCACGCTGGGTCCATATGTCACACTGCATGTGACTTTATGTTATGTATTTATAAAAAGTGGGAGCATCTACCAGTCTTTCTCTTCATTCTATCCAAACTGTTACAGGTTGCAGTTTAAAGTCTAAAACTTTCAGAATCACAACTTAAATGCTCAATTAGAATCAGACTTATTTTTTGGAGGGTAACTCTTTAATCAGTCCATAATAGTGTGGTGATTTCAAGGTACCTTTTGAAATTGGTGCTAATTTCTAATAATGGGAAGGTATCCAACAGTGACTTCATTCAGGGTATTACAATGTGATCTGGGCAGCTAACAGTGTATTTTGTACATAGTACAGCTAGGCAGTCATACATTACATTTGTATTGCGGGTATTTACAAAACAATAATAACTAATTAAATATGGGAGCATCACCACTGAACTCTTTCTGTTGTCCAACATAGGCTTCTGCACTTGTGTAAATCAGCCACTACGATGATGGTGTACAAACATCGCAATAATGACTGTCACTCAATGTTCCTAGAAATCATGCAGTTTGGAAACAAATGTTATACATATGGTTATACTTTGAAATAGCATCATGTATTTAGAGTTTCTGATGCTCATTTTTAAATTGGTTCATGCTGGGCGTGTGTT
Organism: Ginglymostoma cirratum; assembly: GCA_024137785.1. Lineage (NCBI taxonomy): Eukaryota > Metazoa > Chordata > Chondrichthyes > Orectolobiformes > Ginglymostomatidae > Ginglymostoma > Ginglymostoma cirratum. The sequence continues at coordinate 12,100,480 of JAHRHZ010000085.1, read as the reverse complement.
AAAATTAAATGCCACAAATGAAACTTCCTGCTCCTGCAATGACTGGTCAGTTGCTTCTTTCATGTTTTGTGAGAATGCATAGTGACACAACATGTATTTCCTCATTCATAACACCAGAATGACAAATCATTCTTATCTATAACACAACGTTTGGGCATTAAATTGCACTTGTGGTTCACAGCAAAGTAAGTATCCAGAAACAGGATTGTGTCTTTTCTGATCTGAAACTTAAAACCTTATTCATTTCATAGAACAGCATGCCATAAGGCAAAACCATTACCTTTGGCAAGGTGTAAAACAATTGAAATTCATAATTTGCTCATCACGATTCTGCTCTGTCAGACAGAAAATAGAATGCTTTCAGTGTATTATTCAGGCTAAAACTGGCACAGAAAATATAGCAACTCAGAGGTAAGACAGCACAATGAATAAATGTTAAACTGTTCAAAAAATTATAAGTACAATTTTTTTTTCAGAACCTTTCAGTTGAGGTTTTGATAAATGTTGTTTGCTCGGATGGAACCTCTTCCACAGTTTAGCATGAAAATTAAATACACAGGGCACTGAAGTACAGAGAGGCCCCAATGTACCATTTTCTTTTCTAGGTCAGGGAATCTCAGCTTTTGCTACTGAGGTCCCACTCCTATGTTATAAGAAAATAAATGGACATCCTGCAACTGAACACAGGTATTTTATTTGTATGAAAATTAGTTAATAATTAAGGGTGTAAATAATTTTTTTATTTTTGTTTTGCTTACTCAAAATGAGTGGAACATTGAGTGCATGACCTCCAGTGTAGCAGTGAGGGGGAGCTGCATTGAATGAAGTTAGAAACTAAAGATAAGTGAAAAATGAACTGTGATGTCCTGCCAACATTCCCCAGGACATTACCATTGACTGTGTATAACTCCTGCCCTGATTTCCCTTCCCAAAATGCAGCACCTCATATTTATTAAAATTAAACCCCGTCTGCCACTCCATGGCCCATTGGTCCAAATGATCAAGATCCCATTGTACTCTGAGGTAACCTTCTACACTGTCCACTACACCTCCAATTTTGATGTCATCTGCAGACTTTCTAACAATATCTCCTATGTTCACATCCAAAACATTTATATAAACGATGAATACCAGTGGACACAGCATCAATCCTTGTGGCACACTACTGGTCACAGGCCTCCAGTCTGAAAAGCTACCCCCCACCACTACGCTCTGCTGTCCTTGCCATTCTAAGTGGCACAGACAATGGGTTTGGAAGTTGCTGTCAAATTTTAATATAATTCCTTTATTCCCCAATCCCATTAACTTACAATGTTTCTGGTATCGATTCCCAGAGAAATTATAAGCTTTTTTGTTGCTGTGAGAACCACCCCACTGGTATCTCAGGCCGTGAGCATCTTCCACATCTTGCAGCTCGGTCCACACAGCTGACAACTCGTGGCGTGTTATTCTGCTAGCTGGGGAGGTTCGTGCTGAAGATGGAGTGTGGGACATGGGTCAAATGGGGCTGTCTCTAGAATAAGTGTTCTGTATTTTAGTTTACAGCGAAAGAAATCAACTCAAAATCAAAAAGGAACCTCAAATACTCTGAAATAGAAACAGAATTTTTTTGAAATATACAGAGCTATGGTAACTTGTAAACACACAGGATCCTGTTTCAGATGTGGACTTTCACTTCGGTAGATGAAGAATCTACACTTTGAGATGTTAATATTTTCTGTCTTTACAGCTGCCAATGGAATTAATGTGGCCATAATTTTGTAGAAAAGCAATTCAGAACTGGGTACCCATGAGACACTATGGCTCATCAGCAACTACAGAATTGTATTCAGTCACAATCTGTAATCTCGTGGCACAGTATATTCCTGACTCTAACATTATCACCATGCCAGTGGACCAGGTCTGATTCGATGAAGTGCAAAATGGGTTGGCTTGTCAACTAGTGTAACTATAACACAGGATTACTTGTGTCCCAGCAATAGAAGCTTCAGGCAATAAATAGACAAACAGGAGGCCAGAAGAACACAGCAAACCAGGCAGCATCTTGAGGAAAAGTCAGCGTTTTGGGTATTACCCTTCTTCAGGACTGAATGTGGGAGTAGGGGGAGCTGCAGATAAAGTGGGGGGAAGGGTAGCAGAATGGTGGTGATAGATAGAAACTGGTAGTAGGTACCTTGGATACTTTGGATATTCCAGCATCTGCAGTTTTTTTGTCTCTATGCAATAAATACAACTAGGTGATCTCAAAACCAATTGATCAACACTAAGCTGTGCAGACCTGCCGCATTTGGCCCTGAATGGTGATGGTCAATTAAACAACTAGTTGGAGGAGGTGATTCCATAAGTATCCCCACCCCCAATTATGAGGGAGGCCAATTCATCAGTACAAAGGTCAAGCATTTGCATTCATCTTCAACTCAGCTAGAAGTGATGAGTGCATGATCCAATGCAACTGATTGTTGAGGTCCCCAGTTCCTTTGATGTAGGTATTTGGATTATAATCCTTATGACGAATGGACACTATAATGGTTACGGGCCCTGGCAACATTTGGCAAACGTACTGAGGACTTGTGCTCCAGAACTAGACATGGTCCTGCCAAGCTGCTCCAGCATACCTACCACACAGGCATCTACTCAGCAATCCAGATGCCCAAGTCACTGCTTTATGGACAAAGGCTAAATAATAAGTCTGGAATTGATAGCTCATCTCAGTTTCAGCCTAGGAAGTCACTAAATTCAAAGCCAATTATAATCAGACAACAGATGGTGGCCTTGCTGGTGACACACACATCCTATTAAAGAATAAAAAAGTGTGAAAATGTCTGCCCTTAACATCAAGGCAACATTCTGACTCCACTATAAACCAACCAACTCCCACAGTTACCTTGACAATACATCTTCGCTCCCTGCTTCCTATAAACAGTCTATTCCATTCTTCTAGTTCCTCTGTCCCTAAAGTAAGCTGTCTCTCTCACTTGGAGTCTTGTGCCCAGCGCTGGCATTCCTGATGCTGTTTCTCATACACACACATTCACATACGTCTGGTCCAGGAAGATCTGATTTAACCTGGTGGAGTATCTTCTTCCCGTTAGCAACTCTGCTGGAGCTGTTACTGTAGTTGTGTGAGGGGTGGCCCTATAATCAAACAGGAACTGGAAGAATTTGGTATCAAGTGAAGCTGTAGGCTGTTTCTTTATACCTGCCTTTAAAGTTTGGACTGCTCTTTCCACCAGACCAATGGACAATGGATTGTATGGAGATGTCCTTACATGCTGAATGCCATGCAACTTTAGAAAATACTCAGATTCCCTGCTGGTAAATGATAGCCCTTTGTCTGTGACCAACACTTCTGGAAGTCCATATATTGCAAGAGATGCTCGCAACTTTTCAATCTTTGTCCCCATGTTTGGTGAATGAGCCCTATGCACATTTAACCACTTTGAATAGGAGTGAAAAGTACGATAGAATACTGCCCATTTGGATGACTGCAGCTCCAAGAACATTCAAGAAGCCCAGTACTGTCCAGATAAAGGATCCCTCTGGACGTACACCTTCCTTTACCACCTTAAGTATTTACCCCTTCCGCTACTGATACACAGTAGCAGTAGTGTATGTTACCAGTAAGATGTGCAGCAACTCACCAAGTCCCCTTCAACAGCACAACAAAACCAGATGTTCAGGCCATTCATCCCATCGAGTCTGCTCAATGAGATTGTGACTGATCTGATAACGCTGAATTCCACTTGCCTGCCTTTTCACGATAACCCTTACTAATAAAACATCTGTCTATCTCAATCTTGAATATATTTATCAGCCCAGCCTTGGCACTCCTTTGTGGTAAAGAATTCCTCAGAATCACTATTCTCAAAAGAAGAAATTCCTCCTCGTCTCTGTCTTAAACGTGTGACTCTTTATTCTGAGGTTATGTCATCTGGTCCTGGACTTTCCCACAAGGGGAAACAACCACTCTGCATCTACCCTGTTGAATCTTCAAAGATATTAAGGCATAATTTTAAGTTGCAAGAGCAGGAGATTTTAGAAGGGATTCAAGGAAACTTTTGTTTTCACCTGAAGGGTGTTGGAAATCTGGAATGCACAGCCTGGGAGGTAGAAAACCTTACATTATTTAAACTGTACTTGATGAGCACTTGAAATGTCATCACATATTTGGGCAGGTACATGAATAGGAAAGGTTTAGAGGGATACAGGCTAAACGCAGGCAAATGGGACTAATTTAGTTTGGGAAACTTCGTCGACATGGACAAGTTGGACCGAATGGTTTGTTCCCATGCTTTATGATTCTATGACCCAATTTTCAAATCTATCGAGCAAGTGCTGGAAAGTGGGGCAATTATAGGTGTACAGTAGCTTTTGTCAGTACAGACTTGATGGGGCTTCTTCTAAATTCCACTAAGTACAGGCCCACCCTCCTCAATCTCTCCTCATAAGACAGTTCCTCCATACCTGTTATCAGGCTGGTGAACCTTTCCCTGGACTGCTTCCAATACCAGTATACCTTTCCATAGATAAAGGTCCCAAAACTGTTCATAGTATTCCAGCTGTGTATGACTGGTGCCTTGTATAGTTTTAGCAATAAAAGCCAACATTCCATTTGCCTTCCTTATTGCCCCCTGATAGGGGGTTGATTAGTCCAATTGGCTGGATGGCTGGTTTGTGATGCAGAATGATGCCGACAGGATGGGTTCAATCGCTGCACTGGCTGAGGTTACCATGAAAGAATCTCGATCTCAACCTTTGCCCTTACCTGAGGCATGGTGACCCTCAGGTTAAAACCACCACCAGCAATGCTATGGTCCTCTGAGACTGTGGTGGTGACGTAACTAACCAATTGATGAGTCATGTACAAAGACTCCCAAATCCTTCCTTTCAGTAACTTTCTACAGTCTTTCTCCATTTCAATAATATTCAAATCCTCTATTCTTCCTGCCAAAATACATTTTAACACATAATATTCCATCTACCAAGTTTTTGCCTACTCACTTAACCTATCTATATTCCTGTACAGACTGTTTGCATCATCTTCCCCACTTGCCCGACCCGTGCCCTTTGTCAACTAGAAGGACAAGGGCAGCAGATGCATGGTAACATCACCAACTGCAGGTTCCATACCATTCTGTCTTGCTGATACCACCTTCCATTCACTGTGTCTGGATCAAAATCCTAGAACCCCTTTCCTAACAGCAACGCATGTGTCCCTACACTGGATAGACTGCAGTGGTCAAGAAAGCAAAGCCAATTAGGGATAAGTAATAAATGGTGGCCCTGACTTTGACACCCACAAACCATGAAGTAATAAAAAAAAGTTGGCTCTCCTTTGAGATGGAAAGTGAACATTGACCGAGTACAGGTTTGCAACAGCATTTGGTATAGTATTTTACAGGTAGTGGCTAATTAAAAGACTGCTGTCAGTGAGGTGCCTTTGAATGTCATGTGTGTTCCTTTTAACAGTATTGGTGCCAGGCACACAGACATAGCTAAGTCCCATTTCCACTGAGGGGGCCCCTCCATAGACCAGAATGTAGCCATAAAGGAGCATCCCACCCTCACCCCTGGACTGACAGTGGTGGTAATGTCACTGAGCTAGTAGTCTAGAACCCGAGGCTAGTGTTTCTGGCAACATGAGTTTGAATCCCACAATGGCAGATGGTGAAATTTGAATTCAGTAAAAAGAATTTGGAATAAAAGAAAAGTTTAACTGCAGTCATGTAACCACTGCTGACTGTTGATTGTTGTAAAAACCCATTTGGTTCACCTAATGTTCTTTGGGAATGTTCTTTCATCCTTACCTGGTCTGAATTACATGTGACTCCAGACACAGCAATGTAGTTGACTCTCAACTGCTCTCTGGGCAGACAGGAATGGACAATAAATGCTAGCCAACAGCAACATCCATGTCTCATGAAACTGATGAGTCGGCAGGCTTAGCTGGTGGCACACTCCCTACAACAAAAGCCACTCTAGAAGCTGGTATTATGCTGGTGCAGGTGGAAAGTGGTTAATAATTGGGCAGTTTTCCCACTGCTGATATGCCATCGTAGCCAGCAGGCATGAGGAGAGGACTCCTTCCTGGCACCTTCTGCTGTTATTTAAGGTCTCCCACCTCCCAACCTATCTCCAGAGAGCTGGTAAGATCTAACAGTATGTATTTTCCAGCATTTTCTATTTTATTTTTATTTCTAAATTTTATTTAGACTTTGCTGTGAACGCTGTATATATTACGTATGTGTGTACGATAATTACATAAGAGTATAATACATTTCTAAGAATCAGAGCAATACAACAATTAATAATTCCATAAGACATGAATGGAAATCAGGGTTGCTGAGTTGTGGCCAAGGAGACTAGCTGGAGAATGGCTGGATCAGAAACTGTCTCAGCTTCCTGAAAGTATTCCGATCTTTAGTACTGGAAGCGTGGGATGGAGGACTGAACAGTTAAATAAGGATGTGCTAGTTCACAAATATTGCCCCAGGAAATGACTACTGCCATATTTCCTGTCCTTTCAAGCAAAGTTCCACCAAGTTCCCTAAATATATGTTTAATAATTAAATTAGTGGAGCAAATATAGTAGTAATAAAATAAGAATTGCTGGCATTATCCTCCAGTGGTTGAAAATTGATGAAGATAACAGACTATTCATCTCATCGACTGTCATCTAAAGAAAGAGCAAGTCAGTGAATTACAGGCGTTAATATCCTGATAATTAATTTACAGAGATTTTAATGAGGAGACAGGTTTGGCCAGTTCAGTATTCTCCTTCTTAACAATGGGATGAATGCAAACAGTGAGTTTTGATTATTAGTTAGCTTTATTTCTAAAGCATTGTCTGGAACCTTCTTTATGAAGTCTAAGTCCTGAGGCAGGACTAGAAGTGAGTATCACTTCTGCTTGTGGTAGGTCAAGATATTTTGTGAGATTGTACAGATTTCAACTCATTACACATATGTACAAATTTTGAACAAGTTCAACAGAGAATCTTATTGGCAGGGCTGGGCAGGATGTTCTTGCACCCACTGGGATACTCTGAGATTGAAGATCAAGGCACTATATTTAGAATTAGAATTAGGTTTATTGTCACATGTACTCATATGAATGCAATGAAAAGTTTACAAAGTTGCCACTTATGACGCCACCTTAGGTATAAAGGTACCTAGATACAAAATCTTGGGCAAAAATTTTAAAAGTAAAGAAATAAAAAATTCAGCATTCCAGTCCTTCAGGCAAAACATGCCAGGTCTTGCCTCCAGTCCGCACCAGGCCTTGCAGACAAGCACTCGTTCTTTCCAAGCCAGGTGGATCAGTTATTCTGTGTTGCTCCTGGAGATGTTTCAAACCAAGCACGATTGCATACGTATTTGCTTTTTTAATTTCAAAATCCTGCTGGTCTGTCAATTGAAATTGTACTCAGGTGCAAGAAGAAGGGTTTCAAATTCTCGGGACATTGGGACCACTTCTGGGGGAAGTAGAATCAGTACAAACGGGACAGGCTCCAGCTGAGCAGGACCAGGACTGATGTTGTATGGTAAGTATTTGTTATTGTGCTTAGGATGGGTTCAAACTAGAGTTGCAGGGGTATGGGAACCTAAGCAAATTGACAAAGGAAAACGTAACAAGGGATATATAAGAAAGAATGGTAAAATGCAAAAACGAAAGACAGGGTAATCAAGAGCAAGAAAGAAATCGGGGCATGCTACAAAGTAAAGTTAGGATGATTAAACTGGCAAAAAAAGCCCAAAGGCTTTGCATTTGAATGCACAAATTAATCATAATAAGATAGTAAACCTGACAGCACAAATCAATGTAATTAGATATGATCAAATAGCCATTACGGAGTCACAGTTACAAAGAGATCAAAACTGGGAACTTAACATTCGGGGTATTTGAATTTTTGGAAAGAAGGAAAGATGATGGGGTAAAACTGTTAATAAAAGATGAAATGATGATAGTTGTGAGAGACAATCTCGATTCTGATGATGTAAAGTCCATTTTAATGGCAATATAAAGTGGTAAGTGAAGGAGGACTTTAGTAGAAGTAGTATATAGACCCCCAAACAGTAGCCACACTGTAGGAAAGGGTATAAATCAATAACTAACAGGAGCATGTAACAAATTCATGGAATATATTAGGGATAGTTTCCTGGAACAGTATGTCATACAGCCAGCCAGGGAACATGCTATCCTGGATCCGATAATAGATAACGGCAGGTTTAATAAATGACCTCGGAGTTAAAAGATTCCCGAGGAAGTAGTGATCATAAATAGATAGAATTTAGTATTCAATCTGAGAGTGAGAAACTTGGGTTGAAAACAACAATGTTTCATTTTAATAAAGGGAATTACAATGAAATGAGGATAGGGTTAGCTAAAATGGATTGAATAGATAGATTAGCAGGAAAGACAGTAAGCAAGCAGTGGAAGTCATTTAGGAAGTGATTTGTGACTCTCAGCATGAGAACCCAATGACTGGGATAAACTCAGAATTCAGCAAAGGAGGAGTAAAAAGATGCTAAAATAAACTATGAGGGCAAACTGGCAAGTAATATGAAAAATAATAATTTCTTTAAATAGATAAAAAGGAAGAGAGAAATCAAAGTGACCAAAGGCACCTTAGAAAATGATTCTGAGGAGATAGTTATGGGGATTAGGGACACGGCAGAGGAATTAAACACATTTTACATTAGTATTTATGGTGGAAGATACTTTGAATATCACACTAGCACTAAAGAATACAGGGAGGAATTAAAAGCCATAACTAGGTCAGACAGTCCTTCTGAAACAGTGACCTAGATCTCTAGAGTGTTAATGGAAAATTGTTTTTACTGTGGTAGTTCACAACTGGGTGTGTAAACATTGAAGTACATTAGTTTGTTTTCAGTTCAGATAATTAAGGATTTATTTTAGCTTTGAAAATCAAGACCTAAAGGTGTTAGGGCAGTTCAGAGAGACCTGACTAAGATCAGAAGGAAATATAGTTTCTCTCCTAAAAGGAGTTTAAATTTATTATCACATGTATATAAAAATACGGTGAAAAATGTTTTCTCATGTGTTACACGTGAGGTATTGCCATGATCTGATGCAATCTTGAAACATTGAATGTAATACAATATTTTATTGCATAGACTTCATCTGTCGTCTTATTGTCCCTCCTCTGCTGCTCCTTCAGTCCCTACTTGACATCGGCCAGAGTCTCAGAAATGGGCTCTGGAGTTTCTGTAATGGGCTCTGGGCCCTCGGTTACAGGCGTCTACTGCTGCCACTCTGTGACCACTGTGTCTGAGCTGGAGCAGTGACCATGGGGATGCATGGCTTCCTAAACCTCCTGTTCCCCATTCGACACTCCTCCAGATCCTGCTGTTGGTCAGCCGTCCGTCCCTTTCGCCAATACTTCTGCTCTTTCAGGCGCCCAGGCCTTGCTGCCAACCTGGAGCCTTCGCTCAGCCTCTGAGTCTAAGCAGGGGAGTCAGCCCAGAACCTGCTCCTCGCTCACCAAAACTCTGGACTGGGGTGAAGCCATGTCTGGCTCACCCTGGTGTTGCTGCTGCCAGAGGCCTCCTCCTTCACCTGCCACTCTCCAGGCAGACAGCTCAGCATCTTCCTCTCTCCAGGCACAGGCCAAAGATGTACAGGAAAGTCCTGGAAATGCTCAGTTACCTTGGTGAAAATCATATCCTACTCTGTCAATCATTGCAACTGTTCAGTACAACAGCAATCATTCACTGATTAGCCTGTTAATTGTGATGGTCGACATGCCAGAATGGCTGCTGCAGACATTGACTATCCCATTTGATAGGTTACTTGACCAATGAACCTAGGTTTCCTGAGTAACAGGGGGTCCTATGATCATACCACCACCTGATTTCCCTTTCCTGGTTCCTGGTTGAAGGTTCTGAAACAGTGTCCTGTGTGCTTAATCCTCATCCCTTTTGTAGAGGAGGCTGCACAGCTGGTAGTGGTAGAGTTTGACCATGCCTGTGAGAATGAAGAAATAGGACTAACAGAAAGCCAGTGAGAATGCCTTCAGTCTGCTTGTTTCAAATGTGCAGGCAGTGTGAGAGATTATCCAGGGACTTTGCAGGTCGAGCAAGCAATTCTTTCTCTTCTCCAATCCCAAGTACTATCCACAACAAGACCATAAAGAAAAGGATACAGCCTTCTCCCAGATTCCCCTCCATCTGTTTCTCACCCTTAGGTCACCAACCCTGACCATGACCACCTTTAAGGATGAAGTCTCTGAAAGGTCAGAGGGTGTGTCAGCACAGCATTCATATGTATCCTCCTCCACCTCAGAGTCATTCACTTTGTTGGTGCACAATGTAGATTAGGTTTGGAGTTACAACCTGGTGAGCATATTACAGTTGCAGGTCCACAGGTGTCAGAGGAAGCAATCTTCAAGGTCTCTAAGATTCAAAGGACTGCTGGAGACTGTGTCCATGCTCAGACCCGTGTAGATGATGAGCCTGTGTACTCAGCTATCAGGGGTATCATGTTGGAGATGTGGAAACAATGAACATCAAGCAGAGCTGCCAGAGGCCCTCAGTGAAGTAGCACGCAGGCTGGAGGAGCCCATCCCAAACTGTCCACTGTTGTGACTCCCAGCTGATGCTATTCCAGATAAATCAGATCACAGACAGGAACCAGGCTTAAGAGATATTATTTTGATTTTTTCTGTTGGTTTTAACAAAGTGGTCTCTCACTGAAACCGCAAGCAGGCAATGTTGCAGATTTTACTTTAATGACAGAAGAAATCAAGATAAAATAAAATGAACCAAACTATCTACTTTTGATACAAATTCAAAGATTTTTATACACATATCAAAGTGTAGAATCCTACTAATTGCAATATACTTCTTTTTAAATTGAAAAGAAACAAAACAGCTCATGTATCATACTCAGAACACATCTCTGATACAATACCCAAAATACCATTCATACAGTAGTGCACACAGACCCATTCTCTCTAATGTCAGACACTAAAAACTCTTTTAAAGAAATCACCATGCCAATAGAACTTACAAGTTAATTATTAACTTCAAATACCCAGAAAACCAATCTTAGTAACTCAAAAACCCAAACTTATGATAAATTATATACATATCACACTTCCAGAACAGATGGCACTTAAACTCAGACCTTCCAACGTAGAGGTTGGGACACAGCCACTGTATTACGAGACACCTCTAATTTCCAGAGTTGAGCTTGAACCCCCAACCTTTTAAAATCAAAGTTGAAAGCGCTGACCACTGAGCTTGTATTTCTACCCTGTTAAATATAGTCAGATATGTGAAGGTGTGTATTTTCAGTTGGGTACAACTTAATTGGGAGCCAGTTCTAAATTCCATCATGATGTGCTTTTAATGAGATGCAAAAATGTGCTGACAGACTTCCAGTCACTTGAAGTTGGGAAGGTTGACCTGCTTTTTAAGATTAGAGAACTTCATTTCAAGACCTTATTCCGCTGTCAAGATTCTGAATTTTGGTCTCTTGCCCAGTGCCCATCACTGAATCCCCCACTACCAACATCCTGGGGGTTACCATTAACCAGAAACTCAACTGGACTCACCACATTAACAGAGTGGCCAGAAGAGCAGGCCAGAAGCTGGGAATACTGCGGCAAGTAACTCACCTCCTGACTCCTCAAAGCCTGCCCACCATCTACAAGGCACAAGTCAGGAGTGTGATGAAATACTCCCCACTTGCCTGGATGAGTGTAGCCCCAACAACACTCAAGAAGCGTGACACCATCCAGGACAAAGCAGCTCGCTTGATTGGCACTACATCTACAAGCATTCACTCCCTTCACCACTGACACTCAGTAGCAGCTGTGTGTACTATCTACAAGATGCACTGCAGAAATTCACAAGATCCTCAGACAGCACCTTCCAAACCCACGACCACTTCCATCTAGAAGGACAAGGTCAGCATATATCTGGGAACACCATCACCTCCAAGTTCCTCTCCAAGTCACTCACTATCCTGACTTGGAAATATATCACCATTCCTTCACTGTCGCTGGGTCAAAATCCTGGAATTCCCTCCCTAATAGTGTTGCGGGTCGACCCACAGCAGGAGGACTGCAATGGTTCAAAAAGGCAGCCCACCACCACTTTCTCAAGGGCAACTACCCATGAGCAATAAATGGTGGGCAATAACTGCTGGCCAGCCAGCAACACCCACATCCCGCAAATGAATTTTAAAAAAAAGTTGATTTCCCCACCTGCGATTCTTTGTACCTCCTCCAAGATTGGAAGATTCCACCACTGATTTTTATTTAATATTTGCTAATAGTAATATCACTGGACAGTTTATGACTCTTCACTTTTCTTCTAAATGATTAATTCTAGAGTCTTGCTTTCTTGGTACAGCTCCAAGATTATTTTCCTACATCTTTAGGTCTGTTTGACTTTGAATTAAATAGTCAAAGGAATACTGAGATCACTTCATTTTTATATTCCAGATTTATTCTTCACAATAATGCATGTTTGACAGAACAAAATAAACATACCACTCTCAGAATGTTGGAGTTACAATTGTTAAATGTATAACTAGCTGTATTTTCCTTAAAAGTTTGGTCATCACCCAGAATAGGGCCGGAACTGATTTGTCTATGTTGTCATTCACTATTTGAGTATCATCTTGTTGTCACCTCGATCCCACTTTGATTTGTTATCTATTTTTCTACTGCTTTCTGGAGTTCTCATAATTGATTATCACATCAGTTAGGTCCTTTGCTTTATATAGCTTTACTCCTACTCCAATTCTGACAGGTACTTACCAAACTTTGGTTCTTAAATTTGACTTGCAATAATCCTAGTAAACTTCACTTCCCCATTTGGGGTTACTAACTTACTTCAGGGATTTAACTTCTCATCATGCCTTGGGACTCAGCAGCACATGATTTAAATCTTTAATCTGGACTTAGTACTTTTACCTTGCAAGGATAAAAAGGCTATCGAATTATGCAGTTTCCCAGGATTCTGCCATCACTGTAGTGGGAGGCCAACAGAACAACCAGAGACAATGCATAATTGGATTGAAAATGACTGTTTATTTGGGGTTCCTGCTAGATTGGAGAAACCTTAGGGAGTTTTGAAGCCAGTTAGTTTTAAGCACAGTTATTTATCAAACACGGAAAGGTATGTCCCTCAGAGAAAACTTTACAATTTTGGATACCTTTACATGATATTCTATTCATACATTTGGTTGGTAAATCAATTCATCTGGTCTATATCTCTGGGAGCTTTCTGTTAGGCCAAATGACTTAGTTTCACTTCCTAAATCCGACATTCTTTTACCTTAGACCTTTCAGGAAAATGAATCAAGTTATGCAATCTTCTTATAAGGTTGAGTAGATCATAATAATTTTGTTTGGGGGGTTGGATGGTGGAATGCAGATTGTAGCCTTTAATGATTCAATGAGAAGTTTGCTGCGTGGACCAAAAGTAGTTCCATAAATTTTGTAAATAACTTATGTAATAAGTTGTGCAAGGTCTAATTTCCATGTATTTCTCAGACATTTTGATACAATATTAATTGTCTTCAGTTATACCTGAGGTTTCACTTTCACAAAATGTTTACTTTGTATATCTGCTCTGAATATGCCTCATTGGACTGGGTTACTTAAGATTGACTGTTCTCTCTTAACAATCTTATTTTCATACATGAGTGTCTTTTCTTTCACTGCTCTTGACAAGCACTGTTAGCAGTCCCAGTATTTGCACTTGCCGTGCCATTAGTCATTATTATTTTCCTTGTTGGAGACTGACCACTTCTTACTTACAGTTAGCATCACTCTGTCCATGACTACCATATGTACTTCCAGTATTTCCCAGCATTATTGCCTCATGCCAGTGGATTTATTTTCAGACTACTTATCTCTGTTCTCCCTCCTTGAGCATCAGTTTCCAACTGATTTTTACCAACTTCTCATTTACATTGGATCTGCTCCCACTGATATTATTTATATATTATAAAATCCTACTGCACAGAATGAAGTCATTTGGGGGAGACTTGTGCCACCTATTTGGAACCGCTAACCACTCAGTCTCACAACCTTATTCTTTATTGCTGCATGATAAGAATTTTCTTCATCTCCACTTCAGTTCTTTTGTCCATTATCTTAAGTTTGTCTTCCTGGGCTGCATTTTCCCAGCCCCTGAATGATGAGGATAATGGTGAGTCAGTTTTGAAAATGTGACAAGATTGGAAAAATGGGATTCCCAACATCAAGAATGATTTTGCCCGTGTTGAGACTGGAGTCTCACTAGTGAATGGTGAGAGGTCATTTTCATGCATTAAAATCTCACTATTACGTACTCTCACCTCATTTATATGCAGCTTGCTTTTCTCCCATGTGGCAGAAGAAACTAGATGATGACAATTTTCAACTTGAAAATGTGAGTCAGAGTAGGTATCTGGCAGCTCCACTTGCTCCTCCATCTTGGCCAGCAGTTCCCAACATCTCAGGGAATGCTCCAAGGGCAGCAACTGCTTGTACCCCTCCATCCACAGAAGTTGGCATTGGACACACACCAGTGTCACGCTATCATGATGGCACATCTCTGACTCACTTGGAATGTAGTTAACCACTTCTGTACTGTACTTTGGAATGCACTGACACCTCATTGTAATGCTGCTGTCAGGCTGCTTTGCGTACAGGGACAGACACCCATCTCATGGTTTGGAGATAACAAGGTGTGGAGCTGGATGAACACAGCAGGCCAAGCAGCATCATAGGAGCAGGAAAGCTTGACATTTCAGGCCTAGAGAACTGTGTACCTCAGCGCCCTTCACTTGTCTTCTTACTGCACTCACTTTGCACCTACATGGATGCTCACAGCATCTCCACCATGCCTTCTCCTGCATTGCTGCCTCATTCATAACTTACAGGCTCACATTACTTCTGTTATGCCTTGCCTCTTAGTGCACACAAAGCAAATAGTTTGTCATGTTTACAAACAGTGATCAATCATGGACCGGGCATATTGCTTTAGAGCACAGTATAACATCAAACTCATGCCTGCAGTATGTACCAACAGCCATCATAGGAAACATACTGCGCATGCTTCAATCAAATGGCCATGTCTGAAACTCTAAGGGGAGTAGTTCTCAGTAATGTCAAGGGAGACTGTTGTCAGCCAGGGAATACACACACAGAATGTCCAGGAGCATGAATACAGGCAGTCAGGTGCTTGGACATTCAGAGTCATGCATTCCGTATCATTACAGCCTGGGGTTGCAGTCAGTACTGCAGGTCCAAGCAATCAGACAGGATTACTGATAACTCAAAGGGGAGATCATTCAGAAGTCTGACCACTCATCAGTCAGAGCTGTCATTCTAATTCATTTGGAGGATGGGCCATAGTCAGTACTGAACAATAATAATGCTATGTTACATTGGATGTTAGAGAACGAATAGTACCTGCTAACAAAGTTCAAACATAATATGGCACTGAAGACAGGTATCCTGTCTAGCACAATTCTTGTCCCTACAGTTATTACTTTAGAGGGGAAAGTCAGTAAATAAAGCCAGTAATACTCGGAAATAAATGCATTGATCTTCCATTTTGAAGTATTCAAGACAGGTTAGACCAATATTGTAATTTGCAAGTCTTTCTTTCCGGGATGCCAGTCGACAGACAGAAGATGGTGTAAAGCAGCAATAAATTTACAATCCTGAGCTTCAATTTTGATGACGTGTTACTCATGCCACCTATGTATCCTAAGAAGTTGTTCTTTGTTTTGCATCTACTGCAAGTACTGTGAAGGGCTATTGACCTGATGCACAATTAAGTTTTAAATATCGTGCTAATCTCATAAACTCCAAATGTCCCAGCAATGGCAAGTATTTCTGCCACAGACAAATGTAAGATAGAATGAAAGCAGCACCGCAGAAACATGTGCATTCATAATGAACTGAGCAGTGGAGGATTGGATGTGATAACTCACTAGAGCTCATGGAAAGAAAACCTTCCTGAAATTCTCTGCAATTGATACTTAACTGAATTTTGGAAACAGTTCTTCATATTTACTGTGACAAAAATCTTCGTAATCATGCACATCACTATCAAATCTCCCTTCCTCTGCTCTAAGGAGAACAATCCCAGTGTGTCTAATCTGCTCAGGTGAATTGAAGTCTCTCATAATCAGAGCATTTCTGGTAAATCTCCTTTGCTTCCTCTCCAGACATCAGATAAAGGAGCTAGCGAATTTGGGAGTACAAGTAGATAAATCATTAAAAGTTGTGACACCAGTCAATAACGCCATGAAAATCAACACACTGAATGTTAGGGTTTATTACTAAACAAATAGATTTGAAAAGTAAGAAATAGAAACAGAGGGCGAAATATTATAGGAGCTTGAATTACATGGTCATGGCAAGAAATATGGTAAAATTGCGTGAGAAGTCCAGTGAGGCCAAGTTCAACGTCAGAAGCATCTTGCATGTTTTAACTACTCATTCTGGATGTCAACTAAGTGGCAGTGGGGTGCCTATTAAGAGAGATTATTGTTTGTTAACAACCTAATTAGCTGCAGACCCCGTGTTGTTAATATTCAGTTATCAGCCATACGAAATACATGATAAATAAAGTATAACGTGAATACAGGTGAGGCTATCCACTTTGGTAACAAAAACAGACGGCAGGTTATTATAGAACAAAGAACTGCAGATGCTGAAAATCTGAAACAAATACATAAATTGCTGGAGAAACTCAACAGGTCAGCCTCCAGAGCAGGGTGCCAATTTCCCTTCATTGTCATGTCCGGGACAAATGTGAGAACTATGCAGAGCAATTCTGGAATAACAGTGCTTGTTCAGGTGCACAATGGTCATTTAAAGATGATGTCAGTCCATTGCAGCACATCCCGGCAGTGACAAGTTGTCCTGAATAAAAACCAAAAGAACTGCAGATGCTGTAAATCAGGAACAAAAACTAGGTTGCTGGAAAAGCTCAGCAGGTCTGGCAGCATCATGGAGAGAAATTATAGTTAGTGTTTTGGGTTGAGTGTCCCTTTCTAAGAATACTTGAAATACAGAAGCATCTTGTAAATGAATCAGTGATGTGCCGTGAGGATTCTCAGAGGCTGCCTGCCAGTGTCTATGGATGAGTTGTGTGTGTGGCACTGCCCATGGACCATGCTTTGAGGTATTGCTGACTGGTGTCCAACATGGAGGTTCTCTGGAACAAGTAACAAGGTTCAATCTGCCAAGCACCTGCCCCAGTTTCCTTGTCAGATTTCCCAACTTCTAGTTAATTGGCCAAGTTTGGTAAGATTGAAACCAGAATATTAATGAGGTGAGTTGGGCTGTCAATAAGGATTGTAACAAGGCTTGATCATTTTTAGTTGGCAATTCACTGCTCCCTGGTGAGTAGGCCAGTACTGCACTTTTGAAAAATGTAAAAGATGAGATGAGATGATCTTGACTTTGAGATATGCCTCACCAGGGTTCTCACCCAATTCTGCAACAGATTCAACTATTGCCCACATCAGTCAGACCCCTGTAAGCTTCCACCCATGGTATCAGACATTTAACCCTGTAACTTCAACAATGTGCTCAGTGTCACTTTCATGGTGATTATAATTTTCCTGAGTTCCTCCAAACCTTCCATTTCCTGATATACAGTCATTTCTGGAAGATTACTTATATCCTCAATAATGAAGACTGATGCCAAACATCTGTTCAACTTAGCTGTCATCTCCCTGTTTTGCAATATCAATTCCCTAGACTCACTTTCTATAGTACCAACACTCATATTGTTAACTATGTTATTTTTTAAACATCCATAGAACATCTCATTGCCTATTTTTATATTTTCAGCTAGCTACATTATTGGGGTAGGCAGAAATGGGGAGTAGTCAGATCAGCCATGATCTCATTGACTGCTGAAGGAGACTCATTGGCTGAGTGACCTACCACTTCACCTAATTTATACGTTCATATGTACGTATACCAAAATCCCAAGGTTAAACCTATTTAGAAAGAAATAATAGACTGGGTCTTCCTTCTTTTGAAATGAGAACCCTGAGAAGTGATCTAATAAAGATTTTTGAAATTATGAAAGATTTTGATCAAGTAGCCTTGTACAAAATGTTCATACTTTTAGGGAAGAGCAAATCTGAAGTTTTCAATGTAAGATAGTTACCAAGAAATCTTGGAAACAGTGACACAGTAGTAATGTTGCTGAACTAGGGGAGGGAGAAGGGAAACACTGGCTTTGTGGTATCATCGCTAGGTTATTAATCCCAGGTAATGTTCTGGGAACCTGTGTTCAAATCCTTCAGTAGCAGATGGTGAAATTTGAATTCAATAAAAATCTGGAATTAAAGGTCTAATAATGACTGTGAAACTTTTGCCAGTTGTCAGAAAACACCATCAGCTTCACTGAGGTCCTTGAGCAAAGGAAATCTGTCATCCTTACCCAGTCTGACCTATATATGATTCCAGACCCACAGCAAAGTGGTTGACCCTCAACTGCACTCTGGGCAATTAGGGATGGACAATAAATGTTGACCTAGCCAGTGACTCCCACATTCTGTGAATGAATAAGACAGTCTACCAATTCAGAGTCCCAGCCTATTGCTCTGGGGACACAAATTCAATTGCAATTAAAACAATTTAATAAATATAATTAATAAATCTGGAATTGAAAGCTAGCCTCTACAGTAATGACCATGGAATGATAATTAATTGTAATAAAACCCATCTGATTCACTAATATCATTTAGAAAATCAAATCTGCCATCCTTACCTGGTCTAACCTATATGTGAACCCAGACCTGTAGTAATTTGGTTGATTCTTAACTGTCTTCCGAAGTGGCGTAGCGAGCCACCCAGTGGTACCATACCATTACAGAAAATTCATGAAAGGTTAAAAAAAGGACCATTTGTCATCAATCTAGGCATGTTGACAATGGCATACCCAGCTCTGACAATCCTGCAAAGTCCTCCTTACTAATATCAGGATTCTTGTGCCTAAATTGAGCTGCCCCATAGACTAATAAAACAACAACCTGACTTAGTCATACTCAACATTATCTTACAAGTAAACCCCCAGACATTACCATCACTTCAGTGGACAGACCCATCAGAGGTAGAAACACAATGATAAACAGTCAGGAAGGTGTTGGCCTGGGTATCATTAATGCTGATTCTGGGTCCTGTTGAAGTCCCATGTTATCAGGACAAACATGGACAAGGAAACCTCCTGTTGATTACCACCAACTGCCTTCCATGACCCAAAGAAACATTTCTCCATGTTAAATTCTATTTGGAAGAAACAATGAGAGTAGCAAGGACACATACTAGGAGAGTCTCAGTAGCACCATCACTGAGCTAGCTGATTACTGAAAGATATATCTACCTCTTTGGCTCTGCAAAAGGTGGTGAGGGAAAAATCTTAGACATTTACCTGTTGCAAATGTATCAATCTATGACAGTATTGGTAGGAGTGACCACCATACATGTCTGTGGAGATGAAGACCCATCTTCACAGTGAGGATTGACTCTATTGTGTTATGTGGCACTACCACCATGCTAAATGACATTGATTTGGAACAAATTTTGCAGTTCAAAGCTGGACATCCATTCCTGTCAAGATTCAGTAGCGGCAGAAATATACTCGGTCTCAATCTGTAATCCTGTGGGCCAAAGTATCCCTCACTCTACAATAATACCAAGGAATCAACGCTGGTTGAATTAAAAGTGATGGAGACCATACGAGGAGCAGCACAAGGCATACCTAAAAATGAGGTGTCATAGAGTCAGACCCTTCGGTCTAACTCATACATGCCAACCAGCTATCCTAAGTTAATATAGTCCCATTTGCTAGCATTTGGCCCATATCCCTCTAAACCCTTCCTATTCATATACCTGTCCAGATTCCTGTTAAATGTAATTGTACCAGCCTCTACCACTTCCTCCGGTAACTCATTCCATTCAAGCACCGCCACCTGCGAGAAAAAGTTGCCCCATGGTCCCTTTTAAATCATTCCCCTTGCGCATTAAACCTATCGGCTCTAGTTCTGGATTGGCTATTTACCCTATCCGTGCCTCTCATGATTTTATAAACCTCCATAACATCACCTCTCAGCCTCTGACACACCAGGGAAAGTAGCCCCAGCCTATTCAGCCTCTCCCTATAGCTCAAACCCTCCAATCCTGGCAACATCCTTGTAAATCTTTTCTGAACCCTTTCAAATTTCACAACATCCTTTCTATAGCAGGGAGATCAGAATTGCACACAGTATTCCAAAAGTGGCCTAACTAATGTCCTGTGCAGCTGCAATGTGACCAACCAGCTCCTGTACTCAATGCATTGACCAATAAAGGCAAGAGTACCAAATGCCACCTTCACTATCCTGTCTACCTGTGACCCCACTTGCAAGGAACTATGAAGCTGCACTCCAAGGTCTCTTTGTTCAGCAACACTTCCCAGAACCTTACCATTAAGTGTATAAGTTCGTTCTGATTTGCCTTTCCAAAATGCAGCCCCTCACATTAATCTAAATTAGACTCCACCTGCCACTCCTCGGCCCATTGGCTCATCTGATCAAGATCCCATTGTGCTCTGAGGTAACCTTTCTCGCTGTCCACTATACTTTCTATTTTGGTGTCATCTCCAAATTTACTACACGTACCTCCACGTGTGAACCTGCTTAATGTACAACTGAGGACTACTTGCAGTAAAACAATGAAGCAGCAAGTGTTAGTGCTAAACAATCCCACAGCTAATGGATCAAATGTCTGCAGTCCTGTCACATCCAGTTATGAGTGGTAGTGGACATTTAAAAATCAACAGGAGGAAGATGTTCCTCAATTATACCCAATCCTCCCATTATGGGGAAGCCCAGAACATTAAATGAAGAGGAGAAAACTGAAACTTTTTCAGTCATCTTCAGCCAGAAGTGCAGAGTGAATGATCTTTATTCACCCTTCCCTTAACCAAACTTGCCAGATCACTTTAGCTAGCTGTGCTTTAATGCCATCATAATTCCCTTTATTAAAGTGTAAACTACAAATCTTGGACATTTTTTGTCCCAAAATAAAAATTAAAATGCAATCATATTTTGATCGCTGTAAACTAGGGGTGCCTTTACTTTGAGATCATTAATTAATTCTGTCTCATTGCACAATACCAGTCTGGTATACCCTGATTCTGGTTGGATTCAAAATTTACTGTTCTAAGCATTATAAAAAACAGTTAAAATGTTGTGTTTTCCTTAGCTTCTTCATGCATTGTGTTAGAGGGGACAATGTTCGCAGTTTGTTGTTCACAAAGATTCCAAATGATACCTTCAAATCCCAGGCCTTAATACCATAAAAAAGCAATAAAAAGCCTAATGTCGTACCAAATAGTCTTCATGTAATACTCATCCACTGGGTACCTCTTCACATTCTATAAAGAAGCACATTTAAGCTGGGGAAAAGCCGCAGTAACACTTCTAAAACTGTATATAATAATCATGAGAGAACAGACAAAACCCATCTGCAGAATATGAATGACTGCTAAGGATTTCCATTCAATGAGCGTCTGAGGGAGCAAACTAATAAACAAGCATCATCCTCAGCTGAAAGGGAAAACCAAAAAGTCAGGCCTAGCTCTTTCATTTTGCTGTTGTTTGTTTCATCATTGATCCATTGCTTATCCATTGTGCAAATAATGGAGTTCAAGAGCTAGAAATTAAATAGAGTTCATTACCATGCCCTGTGTATCATAAAATTCTCACCTGTCTGATAATCAGAGATATGTTGAAATGTGAGATGCCAAAGGTGAATTTTTACTTCTGCCTCTGCTGTGAAGTAAAAGAGTGGCCATCTGTTTTACACTCTGAAAACAAAATTTGGGCTTAATGCAAAGCAGACAACTAATCTGCTTCTTTCCAAAGATAAAATTGAATATTCATACCAGATTCCAACAGAAATAGAACTTGAACACTGACTGTTAATGCTGCAGATGTTAATGTATTTCTTAAATGGTGAAATTCAAGGACTGGGATAGGACATGAAAGGGTTTCATTTTGCTTCTTGTATTCACCATAGCCAAGTGATTTATTCTATTTTGCATCTAGGTAAGACTGCACTAATTTTTTTAGAAAACACTTAATAGAATTGACCACCTCCTTGAACAGCATATTGCAATGTCCATTTATTTATATACATCCCTGTATCAAAGAAAAATTCATCAGTACTGGATGAGGAACATTTTTTCACTTCTGACATGAGGAGCTGGATCTCCTGTCAGAGAGTGGAGGGAGGGAATGGTAACAGGCAGGTGCATAATTTTATCCTGCTAGCTATTGTGCCTGGCACCATTCTGACTGTCTGCAATTTTGCTCCCAGTATGAAACTGGGACACAGTAAACCATATGATTCACAGTAGTTTGTAATTAAGCTTGTTATTAAGGTTCTCAGCTCATTAAGGAGTCATGTTGCAATATTTCCAAAAGGCATGTGTTTCTTTTTCTAATCAACCTTTTTCAGATATTATTACACACCACTGGAGCAGGTCGGACTTGAACCCAGGTTTTCCTGGTTCAGCAGTAGGGACACTACTTAGTAATCTCATTTGACTGGATAGCTGGTTTGCAACAGTGGAGGCCAATAGTGTGGTTTCAATTCTTTTGCATGTTGAGGTTACTATGAAGTTCCTGCCTTAGATGTTGTGACCCAGGTTAAACTCACCATCAGTTGTTGCTCTCTCTAATGGGAGTGCAGTCTCTAGGACTATGGCAGCTTTTACTCCTCTACCAGCGACATCCTATCAAATTATGCATAAGGATGTGACTAATATGATTGCATCTGTTCTGGTGCTGAGCCTGTTGGTTTTCTCTTGGCTGAGGCCCAGTGATTCTGCAGCAGCACTAGCATGATCTCCTCCACAACAGTGCTAAATAAGGAGATCATGAGAACTTGCCTTTATTAACAGATGCTTCTGCATATCTGAGGCTTCCCAATGCACTTGAAGTTTTGCTATGCTGTCACACCAGGAGGAGAGAATGCCTTCTTGATAACCTACTGAATTCAATGTCTTTTTCACCCTTTTCTTCAAGAATGTCAACCTCTCCGTCACCCACATCCTCAAGTGGTATTATATTCATGGTGTCAATGTAGCCTATTACTGTGCATTGTCACCATAAGCCTATAAGAGATAGGAGCAGAATTATGCCATTCAACCCATCAGGTCTGCTCTGCCATTCCATCATGACTGATAGGTCTGTCATTCTCCTGCCTTCTCCTGAAATCTTTGATTCCCTTATTAATTAAGAACCTACCTAATTCTGTCTTAAATACACATAGTGATTTGACCACCACAGCCTTCTGTAGAAATGAATTCCACAGATCCATCATCCTTCAGGTGAAGAAATTTCTACTCATCTCAGTTCTAAATGGTTGTCCCTTCACTCTGAGCTGTGTCCTTGGGTCCTAGTCTCTCCTACTAGTGGAAACAGTTTCTCCTCTTCTACTATATGCAGGCCTCTCAGTATTCAATACATTTCAATGAGATCCCGCCCTTATCCTTCTGAATTCCATTGATTACTGACCCAGAATCCTAAACTGCTCCCCATATGACAAACTGTTTATCCAAGGATCATTCTTACAAACTTCCTCTGGGGCCCTCCAAGGCCAGCACTTCCTTCCTTAGATACAGGGTCCAAGATAATATTCCACATGTGGTCTGACACGTCCTTATACAGCCTCAGCAATACTTCCCTGCTTTTGTGTTCTAGCCCTCTTGAAATGAATACTAACATTGCAGTTACCTTCCTAACTGCCAACTGAACCTGCGTATTAACCTCAAGAGAATACCAAACTAGAACACTTAAGTCCCTCTGTGCCTCAGATTATTGAAGCCCTTCCCCATTTAGAAAATAGTCTATACTTCTGTTCTTCTGATCAAAGTGCATAACGTCACACTTTCCCTTATTGTGTTCCATCTGCCACTTCTTTGCCTATTCTCTTAGCCTGTTCAAATCCTTCTGCAGTCTCCCTGCCTCCTCAACACTAACTGTCCCATCGCCTATTTTTGTCTGATCTGCAAGCTTAGCAACAACACTGTCAGTTCCTTCATCCACATTGTTAACGTAAGACATGAATAGTTGTGGTTCTAACATTGACCCCTGTGGAGCTCCAGTAATCACTGGCTGCCATCCTGAAAAAGACACTTTTATCCCCACTGTCTGCTTTCTGTCAGTCAGCCAATCCTCTGTCCAAGCCAATTCTTTGCCCCTAAACCATGGAGTCTTATTTAGCAACCTCCAGTACAGCACGTTGTCAGAGGTCTTCTGGAAATCCAAATAGATCTCGTGTACTGCGTCTCCTTTGTCTACTTGCTCATTATCTCCTCAAAGAATTGTCACAGATTTGTCAGATATTACCTCTCCTTGGCAAAGCCATGGTGACTCAGCACTCTTTTACCAAGCACTTCCAAGTATTTTGCAGTCTCTTCCTTAATAACAAACTCTAAAATCTTACCAGTGACTGAGGTCAGCTAACCAGCCTATAATTTTCCATCTTATGCCACCCTGCCTACTGAAACAGGGCTGTTACATTAGCCATTTTCCCGTCCTCTGGGACCCATCCTGACTTCAGTGATTCCTGAAAGATCACCACCAATACTTCCATCATCCTCTCAGCTATGTCCTTCAGAACTCTGGAGTGTAGTTCATCCAGTCCTGGTAATTTATTCATCTTCAGACCTAGCACCTTTTCCTAGGTGATGCCCATACACTGACATCTGCCCCCATGACCTTCTTGAAGTTCTGGTATGCCCCTGGTGTCTTCAACTGTAGAGACTGATAGAAAGTATCTATTTTATTCCTCCATAATTCCTTGGTTCCCCATTACTACTTCTCCAGTCTCATTTTCCAGTGGTCCAGTGTCCACTCTTGCCTCTCCCTTACCTTTTAGATATCTAAAAATTTTTTTGATATCTTCTTTTATATTACTAGGTAGCTTACTTTCATATTTCATCTTCTCTCCCCTTATTGCTTTCTTAGTTGTCCTCTGTTGGTTTTTTAAAGATTTCCCAATCTTCTGGATTTCCAATAATCTTCACCACATTGCATGTCTTTTCTTTTGCTTTTCTGTTGTCCCTGTCTTCCTTTGTCAGCTATGGCTGTCTTGTACTCCCTTAGTAGTTTCTTCTTTCTTGGGATGAATTTCTGCTGTCCCTCCCAAATTACCCCAGAAACTCCAACCATTGCTGCTCCATTGTCTTTCCCTGCTAGGCTCCCTTCCAATCAACTCTGGCCAGCTTCTCCCTCATGTCTTTGTAGTTACCTTTACTCAACTGAAATGCCATCGCATCAAATTCAAGCTTCTTACCCTCAACCTGCAGGGTGATTTCTATCATATTGTAGTCATTGCCCCCTAGGGTTCCTTCACCTTAAGCTTCCTAATCAAGTCTGCCTCATTACACAACACCAAATCCAGAATTGCCCATTCCCAGTGGACTGTACCATGGGCTGTTCCAAAAATCCATCTCATAGACATTCCACAAATTCCTTTTCTTGGGCTCTGTTACCAACCTGATGTTCCCTGTCCACCTGCATGTTGAAGTCCCCAGTGATTGTAGTAATAGTGCCTTTCTGATGTGTCTTTTATACCTCCTGATTTATTTTCTGCCCCATGTCCTGACTACTGCTAGGAGGCCTGTACATAACTCCCATCAGGGTCTTTTTCCCTTTGCAGTTCCTCAATGCTGTCCAAACAGATTCTGTGCCTTCAAACTCTACATCACTTCTTGTTATTGATTAACTTCATTTTCTACTAACAAGGCAACCCGCCCTCCCCCCTCAGCCCATCTGCCTGTCCTTTTGATAGGACACTTATCCTTGGATATTTAGTCCCCATCCCTGATCCCCTTGCAGCCACATCTCTGTGATGCCCACAGCATTGTACCTGCCAATTTCAATCTGCACTACAAGCTCATTTAACTTGTTTCATATTCTATGTGCATTTAAGTCAACGCTTTCAGTCCTGCTTCAACCATCCCCGCCCTTCTCATAGTTGTCCCCTTACCTGCTTTGCCAGAAGTTAAATTCCTGACCCTTTCCATATTCTGTCCTATTACTTGTTCTTCTGCTGATGAAACATTGCAAAAGCTTGGTGATTTTCAAATAAACCTGTTGGGCTATAGCCTGGTGTCATCTGATTTCTGACCTTTTATTTTCTGGTAAGAATCAACCCCATTCCTGACCTGCAATCCTCTCCTTGACCTTTGATTTTGTAATTTGCCATGCAACAGAACCTAACTCCTGTAATATACTTTAAACCCCTGACTACAGCCCTACTTATGCAATTGACCAGGACTCTCCCTGGCATTGTGCGCCCTTTTCACCTCCAAAGTAAAATTAGAAAGTAAGGCAATGCTGGCCTCTGGCCTCTCGCCAGTGCCAATGTTTCATTAATTAAGAAGATGCTGATGTAGCCAGCTCCTCAACAGAGGCCTTTGAATGTTATTGCTGTGTCACTATGTAACCTGGACATGCATTTCTCCTGTGTTCAGGAGCACCATGCACTCGCAGGCTACTTAGTTGTTGTGTTTGCCATAGCTGCAGAGGTGGAGGCCGGTCATCTGTGTATCACCTTTGGCTCACCTTGCTAAAAGGAGGTTATAAATGTATTGTGGCACTGCACCAAATTCCTTCGCATAACACTGTGGCCCTTCCATTTTCTGCAATCTTCACCTAGGTCTTTGACTGGATGGTCCTCTGGTACCTTCTGAGAACATTATCTTTTGTGCATCACCTTCAACATAATCTGAACAGGCCCACCACTAATATGCCAGACAGCTCTGCCACAGAAGTCTGGCCTCCATCTGTGTCCTGCCTTACCATTGATTTGCAAAATATCTATCACAGTAATGGCTGCTGTCATGCCATTAAGTTGGGCCTGTGTTTTCAGAGTTCTAGTCTATCCTGAACACAGCTCCAATCAATTGGGTGTCAACCTCAGGGAAGTTCATGATTTGTGCCCAAAAACTGATTTCCACCATTGAGATTCCAAATCCAAACAAAACACCTTCCTGAATATGGCTGGTTTGGGAAATGGAAATGGCATGCTGGCAAGTATTGAAGTGAAATGCATGTTGTTTTTTGGAACTATTGATAGTGATGGGAAAGGCACCAACTTTCTTTCCATCACATGGCTAACCAGGAATCTCAAAAACTGACTGCCCAATGACTTGCATTGATATGCAGGCTGATGTTCAACCTGATTGGATATGTTATAAATACACTTCCCTTGGTTGACAGGACTTACAGAGGCGAGAACATTGTGGTAGGGGAATGGAAAGGGTATTGCAGGTCAGGCTGAAAAGCGATATCAACAAGGCAGTGTGTCCTCAATTTGTCCAAGGTATTTCACCATAGGAATTTCACCACCCACACACCCTAACTTCTTCCTGCCATTTAAGCAATTTCCACACAAAATTGGGCTCTCTGCTTCCACCTAATGTATTATTCTGGTCACTTGGCTTAGTAACAATTGGTGCTATCATGTTTTTGGTGATATCTCAGGTGTGGATATGAAGATAGTGGGCTTACCTACCCCCTCGTATTTTACTTACACATTTCCACCTGCTGACACCCTACCTCAGGGGTGGCAGATGCAGAGAATGAGCAGATGGGGTTTAAAAGTTCAGTCCCAGCTTATGTTAAAGGAATACAATAATGCCCTGATTAAGTAAGCTGACTTTCCAAGATCAATTGCTTTATCATACTTCATCTCATTTGTGCCTTTTTCATGAAAAGCTTGCTTAACAGAAAAGACGCACTAACGACTATGTCTGTAACAATAAAGTAGCTTACTCCAGCAATTTTGCGTGGAATCATACTATTTTTCATGACTTATTCACAAATTGAAATATTCCAAGTGTAGAGCTCCTAACCCTACTACCCAATTACCAATAAGCGTCTTTTCTTAAAAGTATATTTTTAAGCAACCAGTTCAGGTATATTATGACATTTCTGGACTTGAGCCTGAGCCTCCTGGCCAGAGATCTTAGAAAATGATTTTTAATTAACCAGTTTGAACATGTAATGACACATTTCTAGAGTAAGTGGGACTTAAAGCTGGACCTTATAGTCCAAAAGTAAAAATGTTAACCCCGTGCCACAAGACTCTCCAATCCAGTATCTGTTTTATAAGTTCAATTAATGATCTAATGAGTATCCTTCATCTCAAGATCCTTAGCCATAGTTTATAGAATTAACATTATGGGCTGGCTAGAGCCTCCTATGACAGACAATTGGTAGTGAGAGACTTCCACAACATATATCATCACAGGAAAATTATGCAATGTCACTTGATCTTAATCTCTTTTGCAGCTTTGAGGCAAAATGAAGCCACCATAACACAGTCACCATGATAGTAGTCACTGTTAGACATGTTTCTTACATACAGTAAATGTTTTCCTTCCCTTAACAGACTTTGTAAATATTTTTCAGTAGAACAACAATTCAAAAAATGGTGTAGGTTTCACTCGCAAAAATTTGAAATAGCTCAGATCTGCACAGGTTTTCTGTAATCCCAGGTGCAAATCAGGTTATCTACTGTCCATGTTTTCTGAAGATAGACCTATAGAGCTAGGGAGTTTCTCCTTGACTTTTCATTAAAATGTGTGCATCAAACACCAAAAGTATATGTATTTAATTGTGTTGTAATAGTCACTGTAAGTTATCCATATCATGTCAGTAAAGCCACCACTGAAAACAAGTACCTCAATTTGGGGTAACAAGATGTAGAGCTGGATGAACACAGCAGGCCAAGCAGCACCAGAGGAGCAGGAAAGCTGACATTTCGGGCTTAGACCCTTCTTCAGAAATCTCAATTTGGCATGGCTTTGTATTTAGTCTACTGTACAAGCTCATCCAATGTATATTCAAATGCTATTCTCTCAACATTAGGTATTAAATAATGTTGTTCTAGATATTGTGGCTTTAATTCTGACACAACAGTACTAATTAACTGTACTACACATGAGTATGACATTTCATTTCCCCTCTTATTCCCCTCTCAAAGCCCCTCTTATTCCTCCCCTCACAGAGAGAGTTCAAATTCAGAGCCATCATAGAGAGATTGGTATCTCCTAATATTTCGGTTCATCACTTGTAACTTCCTAAAATGTATTTAATATCTGCAATCAACATTATATGAAAAGCAGATTTACGGTTTTGCTTTAACTGCCTTCTTCATTGTAAGACCTTAATGTGAGAAATAAAATATGCAGTTTTTTAACAAAGAATCTTACCCAAGATTAAAAATGTTTGAAAAAGAGTGAATGGAAACTTCTGATCTTAAAACATGTCAGCTCTTGCAAATATGAATGCATATATAGCAAAAGCGCTGAAACAACACTAAATCTGACTGGCAAAACTCCAGATGTGTGTATCTAGTTTTGAATGTTCATCCAATCCATTGTCATCTTGCCAGCGTAATATTAAGACCCAACCAAAGCAACATATGGACAATTTACATCAGTCGAGCTGGCGTTTTCTCACCATTAGATTTAACAGCAATAGAATGGGTCAGTAAGATAGTCCAAATTTTGATCAAGCAAATTTTCTGAGATATTTCACTGAAATCAGCCATGAGTGTTAATGTGTTTAAAAAGATCATTGCACCACGCAACAGACTGTTTCGTTATAAAAGCAAAAGAAGTCTCACAGTTGGAGTAGTTAATGACATCTGTGCTATGGCTGTCACCCAAATCAAAATCTCTTTGTTAGGATCATGAATCCGCAGAATGAATTGCATCATGGTCTATTTATTATCACAACTGGTTACGGACCAGGCAGCAGATTGGTTTGTGATGAACTGCCAAGAGTTGACCTACTTTGAAAGGCTAACAACAGCCTCCAAACACATGGACACTGCATCATTGTTCTCACAGAGCCACAGCTTAGGTTTAAATAAGGATCTTTGTGTTTTGCTACACTGGAAGTTTTTGTGCTCGCTGTCATTATTCCAGATGCTGTCAGCGATCATTAACCATTTAAGGCCATAATTGAGACACAGTGCTGAACAAGCTCACCACATCACAGCATCAGTCAAGGAAAGGTTATCAGTATAAAAACTACAAGTATTTAATCACAGAAGCCAGAACCTGTACTTGCATACAAAGCATGGGAATTTCCTAGATTACAGAACAGAAAATTTCTCATACAGGTAATAGGGTGGGACTGTAACAATTCAGGACTACACCATTGTACTTTTGTATGAAGTTTCATCCATTCTGAACAAGATTTCTCGGAATCAAAGAAGTGTTATGGTGCAGAAGGAGACCATTCAGCCCATCATGCTTGTACTGGATCTCCAAATGAACATTATGACTTAGTGTCATTCTGCCTCTTTTCCATGTCTTTGCACATTATTTCAGTTAAAATAATTATCTAATGTCCTTGTGAAAGCATCAATTGAACCTTCCTCTACCATAATTCCAGGCAGTGCATCCCAGATCCGAACCACTCATTGTGTAAACGCATTTTCTCTTCACATCACATTTGCTTCTTTTGCAGATCACTTTAGATCTATGCCCTCTTGTTCTTGAACCTTTTATGAATGGAACAATTTCTCTCCATGTACTTTATGTAGCCCACTCACAACTTTCCAAACTTCTTTCAGATCTCCTTTTAGACATCTTCTCACCAGGGAAAATAGAATCCCTACACTACAGAAGCAGGCCATTTGGCCCATCGAGTCCACACCGACGCTCTGAAGAGTATCCCATTCAGACCCAACACCCCTACCCTATCACCCTGCATTTCCCATGACTAATCTACCTGGCCTGCACATCTCTGGACACAATAGGCAATTTAGCATGGCCAATCCACCTAATCTGTACATTTTTGGACTGTGGGAGGAACCTGGAGCACCTTGAAGAAACCCACACAGACACAAGGAGAATGTGTAAACTCCACATAGACAGTCACCCAAGCCTGGAATCAAACCTGGGCCCTTGGCACTGTGAGGCAGCAGTGCTAACTACTGAGCAAACAAACTGCCCTTATTATACAGTTGCAACCTTTCTAATCTATCCTTGTAACTGAGATTTCCCATCCCTGGAGTCTTGTAAGTTTCTTCTGCAGTGTCTTCAATATGTTCACACTCTTTCTGTAGTGTAGCACCAACAAAAGTATACAAGACTTATTCTGAGGTCCAGCAAGTGTCTTATACAAGTTCAGCATCACACCTTTCTTTTGTACCCTATGCTCTATTAATAAAGCCCAGGATATTGTATATTATATTAAATTCTTTAACATTTGTTTCCAAGCACATGCACAATTTTCAAAATGTACAGTTGGAGAATTAAGTTCTCTCAAAATAATTGTAAGTTCCAAAAGTATCAAAGAACAGTAGTCCATTGAATAACAGTTTCTTTCACATTGTTAATGATGTAAATCTCAAAATTACATAGAACCAATAAAAGAATATTTTTGGAATATTTCTGTTAATATGAAGTCAGTTTCTTTCAAAAATTACTAGCAGGCTATTTGATGCCCATCTCATTTCCCTGCTCTAAAATACAACCCACACTGATGTCACTGGTATCAACAAGTAGTTTGAATGGCTTCTCATATCCTAGCAGCTAAAACTTATGCTGTGATCAGCACAGCTTTCAAGTTTTCAAAGGCACTTTGACTCTTTTGTATCCATTAAAATTTTCTACTTTTCTTCAACTAATTCATTAAAGGTACAATGGCAGTTCTGAGGTTTAGTACAAACTTGTGGTAAAATCCATTCATGCCAACGTAATGCAAAATTTTATGTTTTGTCCTAGGTGTAGAAAAATCCACAATCGCCCTTACTTTCACTTCTGTAAGGTACCTCTTTGCACTTATCCCATGGCATAGCCCAAATAAGTCACAGTTACTTTGGAAAATTCACTCTTAGCCAGATTTATAACTAACTTGTATCTTTGTAACTGATCAAACAGTTCAGTCAAGTCAAGTAAATATTCTTCCCAAGGTTTAACTAAAAATAACAAATTCTTGAAATGAACAATGCAGCTACATAAAACTTCAATGACTTTATTGGTTAATCATTGGAATGTCGCTGGTGCATTTTTCATTCCAAACAGTATGACTTTGTATTAATAAAATATATTCAGTGTAACAAAAACTTATATTTCTTAGGCTCTATCAGTCAATGGAATTTGCCAATATCCTTTTAGCAAGTCGATTTTAATGACAAATGATCAACCCATTGAATGCAGTCCTCCAGTTTTGAAATAGAACATCTTTGTGACTGTTTTGATATCTCTGATTCACCCATTACTTCTTTCACTACCATAAATACACTTATCCCCTAACTTGATCCAATTTGAGTCCAACTCAATATAAGACAAAAAGTATCATTAGCCAATATCAGTGATTGACTTACTCCAGTGTCTCTCAATATCTTTATTGGTTTACCTCTTTGATTTGAAGCATAGGAATTAAAACCCCTTTTGAGATGATCTGGTCAGAACCTCTAGCAGTCTGATCCATTTTGTTAATATTCAAAAAATGATTACAACCTCTGTCTCAATTTCACCAAAACTAAAGAACTGATCATTGACATCAGAAAGAAAGGAGGAGAACATTCCCCCATCTATATCAACAGAGCTGAGGTTGAGAGAGTTGGGCGCATCAAGATCCTCGGAGTGATGATAACTGACAACCTGACCTGGACTTATCATGTCGATGTGATGGGCACGAAGGCACAATAACGCCTCTTCTACCTCAGGCAGCTCAGGAAATTTAGCATGACCACAAGGACCCTCACCAACTTGTACAGATGCACCATTGAAACCATACTTTCCGGGTGCATAATAGACTGGTATGGCAACTGCTGTGCCCAGGACCATGAGAATCTACAGGAGATTGAGTGCACAACCCAGACCATCACGGAAGGCAACCTTCCATCCATATTCTGAGGAAGGGTACCCAGACCCGAAGCATTAACTCTGATTTTTTCTTCACAGATGCTGAGCTTTTCCAGCAACTTCTTTTTTTTTCCATCCATGGACTCTATTTACGTTGCAGCAGAGAGGCTGCCAACATCATCAAAGACCCATCACACCCCTGTAATGCTTTCCTACAACCTCTTGCGTAAGGCAGAAGATACTGAAGCTTAAACACGTGTACCATCAGGTTCAAAAACAGCTTCTTCCCTGGCGTTATTAGACTGAAGAATCAACTCTCTAACTTCAAATAACACTGATCTTGCTAATGTTGATCTTGCCTGGCGGTCACCCTGTGCAATGTAACCTGCATGTCTCTGTCCAAGGTATTTTTTTCATCCTATGATCTGTCCTTGCTTACTATGATTTGCCTGTACTGCTCATAAACATCACTTTTCACTGTACTTAGGTACAAGTGACAACAAATCAAGTCAAAAAGTATTCTTATTACTGTCCTGAATGATCTCTCCCTTAATCTTTTCTAAAGAAATGTTTGCTGTAAGCAGTTTCTGAGATGACTCATGTTCTGTAATTTCCCTGTCTCTTTGGAGTTCACATTCTTTTAATTTCATATCTCCTTGTTGTTCTCTTTCTTCAGTTTTTGGTTTTATTTCCATTATCCTGTTTTTCTTCTGACTCGATTGTTATCATTTATATTTCTCTCTGAAAGTCCAGAGTTATCATTTCTAACTGTATCCTCGCTAATTCCAGCCATGAAACCCTAAGTTCAGTTTTCTTCTCTTGCAATTTTAAATGTTGGTTAATAGTTGAGGCATCCCATTCTTGTGAGATCCTACTTTTGAGTATATGTAAGTTTTTATGTGTGCTTTTGTGTAACTGCAATTTACATGCTAACTCACTTAGTTTAGGTTTAGTCAAAGTTTTCACATAATCCACTGTCACATCTTCCACTTCCAGAAAACTCTTAACTTTCAAGTTATCTTCAAATTCCATGCATTAAACTTCAGCACAACCCAGCTGATTTATGTTCAGAACAACCAAGTTACCTGTTATTTTGAAAAGAAAGACAGGGATCCATCTTAAATCCAGTGAATTCAAAATTCTGCCAAGAGTCCCAAATTGTTTTGAACCCAACTGATGTTATTATTGGGCAAGAGATAGTAGGAACTGCAGATCCTGGAGAATCTGAGATAGCAAGGTGTAGAGCTGGATGAACACAGCAGGCCAAGCAGCATCAGAGGAGTAGGAAGGCTGACGTTTCGAGCCTAGACCCTTCTTCAGAAACTGGGGAGGGGAAGGGGGTTCTGAAATAAATAGGGAGAGAGGGGGAAGCGGATAGAAGATGGATAGAGGAGAAGATAGGTGGAGAGGAGACAGACAGGTCAAAGAGGCGGGGATGGAACCAGTAAAGGTTAGTGTAGATGGGGAGTTAGGGAGGAGATAGGTCAGTCCAGGGAGGATGGACAGGTCAAAGGGGCGGGATGAGGTTAGTAGGTAGGAGATGAGGGTGGGGCTTGAGGTGGGACGAGGGGATAGGTGGGTGGAAGGACAGGTTAGGGAGGCAGGGACGAGCTGGGCTGGTTTTGGGATGCGGTAGGGGGAGGGGAGATTTTGAAGCCTGTGAAGTCCACATTGATACCATTGGGCTGCGGGGTTCCCAAGAGGAATATGAGTTGCTGTTCCTGCAACCTTCGGCTGGCATCGTTGTGGCATTGCAGGAGGCCCATGATGGACATGTCGTCTGAGGAATGGGAGGCTTGGGGACGGCTTTGCAGAACACCTATGCTCAGTTCGCACTAAACAACTGCCCCTCCCAGTCACGAACCACTTGAACTCCCCCTCCCATTCCAGACTAAATCAAGTTTTGGTATATGAATAATCTTTCCTCAAATGCATAGTTAGTTATGGACAAAAATGAGGAGCAATCCAGAGTCAGAAGGAATAATTGAGGGAGGGTCAATTTCAATGAAGTGACAGCTATTTTGGCCAGGTTGTTACAATTTCTGCAGACACATATAACTTTTAAAAAGAAATTCAATTTTCTAGTTAATACCTGAAAGACAAGCACAACAGTATTTTATTTCTTAAGACATCACAGAATCCCTACAGTGTGAAAACAGGTTATTCAGCCCAACAAGTCCACACTGGCCCTCTGAAGAGCATCTCACCCAGACCCATTCCCCTACCCCTACATTTCTCTTGTCTAACCCACCTAACCTAAACATCCCTAGGCACTATGGGCAATTTAGCACAGCCAATCCACCTACTCTGCACATCTTTGGACTCTGGGATGAAACTGGAGCACCCGGAGGAAACCCACGCAGACACAGGGAGGATGTGCAAACTCCACACAGATAGTTGCCCGAGGCTAGAATCGAACCCAGGTCCCCAGCGCTGTGAGGCAGTAGTGCTAAATACTGAGCCATCATGCCACCCTTACACTACTAGAAAAGAACAACGAAAGAACATAGAACAATACAGCACAAGAATAGATCCTTCAGCCCTTCAAGCCTGCGCCAACACATTTTGCCCTTCCATACTAAAACTGTTTTCATGTGCAGGATTCATATCGCTCTATTCCCTTCCTATTCATGTATTCATCCAGGTGCTTCTTGAATGCTGCTATTGTGTCTGCGTCCACCATCTCCTCTGGAACATGTTCCAGGCACTCACTACCCTTTGTGTGAAAACCTTGCCTTGCAAATCTCTTTTAAACTTCCCCCCTTGCACTTTGAATCTGTGTCTCCTGGTAATTGACTCTTCCACCCTGGGAAGATATCTCATGCTTTCCACTCTACCCATGCCATTCACAATCTTATAAACTTCCATCAGGTCACCCCTCAACCTGCTGCATTCCAGTGAAAACAAACCCAGTCTATCCAACCTGTCCTCATAGCTAAAATCCCCCCATAGCAGGCAACATCCTGGTAAACCTTTTCTGTATCCTCTCCAAACCATCCACATCTTTCTGATAGCGTGGTGACCAGACAAGGTCTGCAAAGGCAAAGCAATATTTCAAAAACGTATACTTTAAAACACAGAGAGAACTTTCCCATTTTTCTGTAGCATAACCAAACACACAGTGCACAGATATACTTTAATATATCTTTTCAGTAGACATGCAGTTTGCTTGGAGTCAGTCCAGAGTGCTTCTTAGCTCCTGAGGATTTACTTCTGTTCTTTTCCAATTTTCAACCTGGGAACTTTTAAGATCAGAACTGTCTTTCACAGTGAGGAACTGTTTTTCCTATTGCAAACTGCGTGAATCTTCAAGTCTCACTTTAACTCTTCATGAACTTGATCATTTCAATTCAAGCACAAGCATTTGCCCACTTTTCCTGCAAGATGAATCACAGTATCTTGCTACTCTCATAAGAGAAAAAAAGGTTTCCTTATCCCTGTCTTAAATGGGCAACACTTTATTTTTGAGAAGTGACATCTTATTCTAGATTCTCTCTCAAGACCAAACATTCTTTCCACATCTACCCTGTCAATACCCCTTAGGATCTTATACATTTCAGTCAAGTTGTTCTTATTTTTCATGACATGGAAACAAACTTAGCCTCTTTATTATACAACACACCCTTTCCAGATATTAGTCTAGTAAACCTTCTTTGAACAGGCACCAACGTATTTACATCTTAACTAATTAAGGAGACCAATACTGTACATAATATTCCAGATATGGTCTTACCAATGTCCTATATAACATAGAAAGTAGGTACAAGAGTAGGCAACTTGACTCTTCAGATCTGGTCTGCCACTCAATATGAACATGGCTGATCGTCCAACTCAGTACCCCGTTCCTATTTTCTCCCCATACACTTTGAACCCTTTTGTCCTAAGAATTATATCTAACCCCTTACTGAAAACAGTCAATGTTTTGGCCTCAAGCGCTTCCAGTGGCAGAGAATTCCACATACTCACTTCTCTTTGGGTGTAGAATTGTCTCTTCATCTCAGTCCTAAATGGCCTACTCTGTATCTGTAGACTGTGACCCCTGGTTCTGGACTCTTTGTTCATCGGGAACATCTTTCCTCCATTTACTCTATCCAGTCGTTTTAGAATTTTATAAATTTCATGAGATTGCCTCTCTTTCTTCTAAGTCCCAGAGAATATGGTCCTAACCAATCCAAAGTCTTTACATTCTGGGGTGAGACTGAAGGCTGCAATATATAGGTTCTTGATCAGTGGGGGAATCAAGATTTACAGGAAAAATGCAAGACAGTGGATGTAAGGAATGTCAGATGGTCCATGATCCTCATCAATGGCGGAGCAGGCATGAGGGACTAAAGTCATACTCTTGTTCCCATTTCTTATGGTCTTACACATCAGTCCTACCATCTCAGGAATTAGTCTGGTAAACCTTTGTCCCTCCATAGCCAGAACATCCTTCTTCAGGTAAGGAGACCAAAACTACTCACAATATTCCAGCTAACAAGCATGGGGCTGGATGAACACAGCAGGTCAAGCAGCATCATAGGAGCAGGAAAACTTGACGTTTCGGGCCTAAACCCTTCATCAGAAATTATCTCTGATACAATATTCCAGCTATGGTCTCACCAAGAGCCTGCACAACTGCAGCAAGATATCTCTGCTCATGTACTCGAATCTTCTCACTATGAAGGCCAATGTACCATTTGCCTTTATCACCAACTGCTGCACCTGCATGCTTACTTTCAGTGACTATTTACAGGGACAGTCAAGGTCTCATTGTACCTCACCCTTTCCCAATCTGTCACCATTCAGATAATAGCCTGCTTTCCTGATTTTGCTACCAAAACAGATAACCTCATACTTATCCACATTAGACTTCATCTGCCATACATTTGCCCACTCACTCAACTTGTCCAAATCACACAGACGCGTTTCTGCATCCCCCTCATAGCTCACCCTTCCATCCAGCTTTGTGTTTTCTGCAAACTTAAAGATATTACATGTAGTTCACTTATCTAAGTCATTGATAGATGTTATGAATATCAGGGGTCCAAACACTAATCCCTGTGGTACCTTACTAGTCACTGCCTGCCTCTCGGTATAACACACATTTATTCTTATCCTTTGTTTCCAGGCTGCGAGCCCATTCTCTATTTATGTCAGTACACTGCCCCAATTCCATTCGCTTTAATTTTACTCACTAATCTGTTATGTGGGATCTTACCAAATGCCTCTGAAAGTCCAAGTAAGTCACAGCCTATGGCTCCCCCTTATCAACTTTACTTGTTCCATCCATAGAAATTCCAATAGATTTGTCAGGCATGATTTTCCTTTCATGAATCCGTGCTGATTCTGTTCAATACTGTCACTACTTTCTAAGTACTACTAAACATTTTATAATGGACTCTAACATTTTCCCCACCATCAATGTCAGTCTAAATTGTGTATAATTCCCTGTTTTCTTTAGAAATCACTTTTTTTTTAAAATAGTGGGGTTGCACTACCCTCCAATCCATGGGAGCTCTTCCAGAATCTATAAAATCTTGAAAGGTGACCACCAATGCATTCACTATTTCTACAGCCCTTCTTAAATTACATCAATTTCTCCAATACCATTCCCTCCAATCCCTAACTCCTTCAGTTCCTCCTTCTCACTCGACCCTGCGCTCCCCAGCATTTTCGCAACATGTTTTTTCTCCTCCTTTGGAAAGGCAGAACCGAAGTATGTATTTAATTGGTCTGCCATATCATTGTTCCCCATTATCACTTCCCCTCTTTCTGACTGTAAAGGACCTACATTAATCTTCACTGGTATTTTACTTTTCCCACACCTACAGGTTTTACAATCAGTTTGAAAGTAAGCTCACTCTTCGTATTCTATTTTCTCCCTCTGAATCAATACCTTTATCCTTTGCTGAAATCTAAACTGTTCTCAATCCTCCAGTCTGCTGCTTTGTTTGGCCAATTCATATGTCCCTTCCTTGGATATAACACTATCTCTATTTAATTAGCCATTACGAGACCATCTTTCCCATTTTATTTTTACATTAGACAGAAATAAAGTGTTGCA
This sequence comes from Ginglymostoma cirratum, assembly GCA_024137785.1. Classification (NCBI taxonomy): domain Eukaryota; kingdom Metazoa; phylum Chordata; class Chondrichthyes; order Orectolobiformes; family Ginglymostomatidae; genus Ginglymostoma; species Ginglymostoma cirratum. Next base: position 12,061,546 of record JAHRHZ010000085.1, on the reverse strand, counting down.
GTACTTCTACACACCCTTTAAATGTTTGCTATTGCCTGTCCATTGTCATTCCTTTATATAGTGGGGTTTATCATAGCCAGCTCATGCTTCATACCATTGTAATTTATTTTACTTAAATTCTGGAACCTTGTCTCAGAATCAGCTACATTACTCTCCATCTTAATGAAGAATCTATCATACAAGGTCATTATTCCCCATTGGGCCTCACACAGCTATATTTCCAATTATTCCTTCTCATTACACAAGACTAGCCTAGGATTGCCTGATGTCTAGTTGGTTCCTCAACATATTGATCCAGAAACCCATCCTATGCTCTATAAATTCCTCCTGTACAATATTTTATTGATTTGATTTGCCAAATCTATATGGTGATTAAAGTCACCTGTAATTACAACTGTATCTTTTTTGCTTGTGTCTCTAACTTTCTGTTTCATTCCTCCCCCAACATTGCCACTGCAGTTTAGAGTTTTTTATATTGCCCCCACTAACATTCCTGCCCCTTGGGTGCTTCTTAGCTTTCCCTATAGAGTTTCCATTCAGAGCTAATATCCTCCCTCATTGCTATGTTAATTTCTCTTTAACAAGCAATGCTACCCCATTTCCTTTTCCTTTTGTCTATCCTTCCTAGAACCTGAATATCCTGGATATTCAGTTCCCATCTCTGGTCACCCTGCAGCGACATCGCCCTATTCCCAACAATGTCATACCTGTTTGTATCTATTTGCATGACTAATTCATGCAAGTTTTGTGAATGCTCTACATATTTGGACACAAGGCCTCAAGACTTGGCTTTTAAACATTCTTAGTCCCATTTTCATTATTTTGCACTATGGCCCTGTTTGATTCTTGCCCTCAAATTCTGTGCCTTCACTTTTCTTGTTTTATATAACTGAAGTGTAGTTTCTCTGCTTTTGTATTTGATTCCCCTTGTAATAAAAAATTACATTTGAATAGCTTTCCTAGTTACTTGCTGTATCTGCATACTAATCTTTTTCCATTATTTCACTGGTACACCCAGATCCCTCTGCTCTCTAATTTCTTACTATTTAGGTACAACAGGCTGAACCTTACTTTGTATATGGTTCTTCTGGGTTGCGTCAAGATCTTTGGAACGTTTCTTGCTAGGGCCTCATGAGTTTTCCATCTGTATCTTACCAAACTCACCTCATAAATTATTTACCCATCCCTATGGTGTCTCTCACATTGAATTTCCAGCCAATCTTATTATGCGCCATTCCTAGAACAAATCGCTACTCAGTGGTCTCTACCGTAGTGGGTGATGCTACCCAGGCCATGGTGACAGAGGAGGAAACTCTGTTACCAGAAGGTTTCAGGATAGATAAAGAAGAAATGTCAGATAGACTGTTGGTATTTAAAATTGACAAGAACCTGCACCAGATGGGATGCATCTAAGGATTTTGAAGGAAGTGAGAGTAAAACTTATAGGAACCATAATCTTTCGGCCTTCCCTAGAGACCGGGGAGGTGCCAAAAGACTGGAAAATGGCAAAAGTAACAGCTTTGTTCAAAAAAGGTTGTAAAGATAAGCCCAGCATTAATAAACCAGTCAGTTTGATTTCCATGGGTGGGGAAGCTTCTAGAAACAACAATTCAGGATGTAATTAGTAGCATGTGGAAAATGGTGGGTTGATTAGGAAAAATCAGCGTGGATTTCTAAAGTGAAAATGTTATTTAACTAACTTGCTGGAGTTTTTTGAAGAGGTAACAGAAAGTCTTGATGCAGGTAGCATTAGCCAGAGGCTGCAGAGAGATAGAGAGAGGTACAAATTGCTGACATCACTTCCTGAGGAGATGTTGGCCAGAGGCTGCAGAAAGACAGAGGCGGGGTGGGGGGCTGGTGGTGTTGTACCAGCTGCCGACATCACTAACAGGAGATACTAAATGCAAAGGTACTGACATGAAGAAAGAAGCAGCTCGTGAACTAAACATGACCTGAGTCCAGGTACTAGTTCGAGGCAATTTAAACTGGTTTGAATTAATTAGGTTTTGCAAAAGAAAGAAGTTGAAGTAATGCAAAAGCCTTATTTGGACGAGAAATAATGAGGTAATGCTATCTAAGTCTTTGGGCCAGGGCCAGTAAGGCAAAGGCATGCGATGAATGAATTAGCCTGAGCTAACAGGGAAGAGACAGGACAATGCAAGAGAGATAAAAGAAAGGATATGAAGAAGACTCAGGCACGAAGCCAGTGAAAACTCCAGAGACCAACCATTGCAGAAACAGACCCTACATCAAGGATGTGGTGACGGCACCGAGGGCAGCGCTTGGCCAGTGTCAGCCCTCATTAGCAGCAGCAGCTATCTTGATCAGGTATTAGCCTTTATACTCTGTCACTACTTGGGGAGGGTCAGAGGACCCTAGTGGGTGCATAAATAGGTTCTTGTTCAGTTTGTGTGAAAATATATAAGGTCTAGTTTGTAATAAAATATATAAGCAACACGGGTCTTGTTTAACACATTAATGAAGTAACTTGTGAAGTTATGAGACGTGACTTCTCCTTTCTGTATAAGCTGATATCCAGAGCCAGTGTTCTCTGGGCTCCAACAGTAGCACTATTGATGTAGTGTACATGGATTTGCAGAAGGCATTTGACACAGTGCCACACATTGACTTATGAGGAAAGTTATAGATCATGGATAAAAGGGTTAGTTGCAACACAAAATTGGCCGCATGATAGGAAACAGAGTCGCCGTCAATGGATATTTTCGGGCTGATGGAAGGATTGTGGTGCAGTTCCCCAGGGATCACTTTAAGGACCCTTGCTTTTCTTGATATATATTAATGATCTAAATTTTGGTGTGTAGGGGTCAATCTTAAAGTTTGCACATGACATGAAACTTGGAAGAATTGTAAATTGTGAGGAGGAGCCTAGAACTCCAAAAGACATAGTTGGTGGAGTGGATGGGTAGGTGGCAGGCAGGTTGTAATGCAAAGAACTGTGAGATGATGCATTTTGGTAGGAACAGCACTGAAAGACAATGCAAAATATGGGTTCAATACTCAAGAGAGTTCTGGAGCAGGGACCTGTGCATATATGCACAAATCATTGAAGGTGATAGGACAGATGGAGAGAGCAGAAGGTAAAGCATACAATGTCCTCAGCTCTATTAATTGGGGCAACAGCAAGGATGTGAAATTGAATTTATGTAAGACATTTTGTGGACCTTAACCGGAATATTGTGTACAATTTTGGGTGCTGTGTCATGGATCAGTTTGGATTCGCAATGATCCTATTGAATGGTGGAATACTCAAACCAGCCTTCTATCCTTGGCTTCATGTGTACTTCCTGCTGCTTCAGGAAAGCAACCAACATAATCAAAGACCCCACCCACCCTGGCTATACTCTCTTCCACCTTCTTCCATCGGGCAGAAGGTATAAAGGTTTGAATACACATGTGAACAGATTCAAGAACAGATTCAAGAACAGTATAAATGGATAGAATCAAAGAGACAATGTAAGAGGGAAGTATGATAATGGAAACACTCTATAGTAGGTGGCTGATAAGCAATTGCACAACCTTTCCAACAGTTCATGGTGAGCAAGGCAGTAGCTTCAGTACCTGAACTAACTATACTGAACTTCTGCCTCCTGCATTCAAAAATGCGTCTGGATGTTTTCACTGTAGCCACAATGTAAAGATAATGCTGTTTCTCCTGCCACCATTGATTTTAAAGCACTTAAAGCTCTCTCAGATTAAAAAGGAAACAAACTATTTCAGTTCCAATTGCTATCCCTCATGCTGAAGGAGAAGTCCAATCTTCATGAAAATTGACAATGCATGGGCTGATTAAATAAGTTATTTGCAATGCAGCTTAAGAATCATTAAGTATAGCAAATAATTCTGCTGTCCTATGCAAAAACTGAAATGCTGCCTGCTCCCAAGGGCAATTTAATGTTGCCATGGAAACCAATTAAAGAGATTGTGTATTGAGGAAATGAGGTCAGGGGCTATGTCCTGCCAGTGTCCAAATTTTCTGACAAGAACATGCTCTGTTTTGGATTGTGTTTCAGATGTGAATTAGAAAATAATGTAAAGCATATCTTAGCACTCTGATGAAGATGTTATTTGAGTCTTTAGCATCAAGAATGTGAAGTTGTACAAAGGGAATTGTTGTTCTCAAAGAAACTACACCTTTTTAATGATCTTTTTTAATAATAAAATATTTTGTTTTTTCCTGGGTGAGCTCCCTTTCCTCAACAGGCTGGTTGTAAAATCTGCTCATGGGTTATCTACTGCTGTTTACTTAAGGTTTATTTTCACCGTGTCTGTGCTGGGATTCCTGTAGTGTTATTCACTAAAGTATTGGTCTTATCAACAAGCTCATAAACAGGCCCCAAGCCTATTGCTCATTATGCAAGTTTGATGCTGAGGAAGGGTACAACTGAGCCAACTCGGGGGATAATGGCTGCCACAATCATTGCTCACTTCATACGATGCCAGCTCAATGGGCTTTGCCCCACTATTTTCAGTCCTGAAAAGTACCCGGTGTACCTAATTTAAGATCATCAGCCAAAGTGGTTTATTTAGGCTTGTTAGAACCCATGGATATATATATATTCATAAACAGGTCTGTCTTTTGTGAACAGAAAGAATATGTCCATGCATTGTGCTCTCTTCAACTAAACAAAAACTTGAGGACAACTATTCCCTGTGCATTGCCCATAACAATGCTTTGATCAATCACTGGCCCCTTGCAAACAATCAGCACCCTCTTCTCATGCAATAGGAAATGTTGTTCCCTTTGAATTCTGCGTTCTTGTGATTCTGTCTTGCTGAATGCTAGATGAAAAGCTTTAACAGCGTGGCCCTTAAGTTCCATATTACCAAAAGTCTGAAAAATAAAACTCAGCAAATCTGGCAGCATCTATGGAGAGAAAACAGAGTTAATGTTTCAAATCTAGTGTCCCTTCTTCAGAATGCTTTGTTTCCTGCTATGAACCAGTTGTCTAACTGTCGCTAATTCCGTGCGATTCCAGATCTATTGTCATGGTTTTGGAATCACATGTAGGCTAGATCAGGAAAGGATGCCGTTCCCTTTCCTAAAGGACATTTGTGAACCAGAGATATAGTTTATTACTGAGATGTTGTTAATTTTGTTGGGTAATGTAATGTCAATGATATGGTCTATGATAATCCTGGTTACAAAACGGTTCTTACTTGTAAGTGTGCTATCCACGTATAGCTGGGTGATGGGTGGGTATTCATGAGCTAGGTGTGGAGCTGGTAATGTGATGAAGATTCACATTATGTTACCATTATTACTTGGAAATTTGGGATGTAAACTGGAGGAATGATGTGTAGCTTTAAATTTGATTTGTCTCTCTATGTTATGTGTGTTAAAGGGAGGCATGGGACTGAATCTTATCTTTTCAAGACTAAGTGCAAGTTTGGAAGGATTTTCACCGCAAGACTGAATTGGTTTTCTCATAATGTCTTACCAAACTCATTTCGTTAACTACCTTCCCTGCCCCTGTGTCTCCCTTCATATTTTTTTAAATTCATTAACAGGATGAGGGTGTCGCTGGCTCGGCAGCATTTATTGGCTATTCCTAATTGCTCAGAGGGCAGTCAAAAGTCAACCACATTGCTGTGGGTCTGGAGACACATGAAGGCCAGACTGGGTAAGGATGGCATTTCTAAAGAAGGGTCTAGGCCCGAAACGTCAGCCTCCCTGCTCCTCTGATGCTGCTTGGCCTGCTGTGTTCATCCAGCTCTACTCCTTGTTATATCAAGGATGGCAGTTTACTTCCCTAAAGGACATCAGTGAACCCGATAGGTTTTCCTCACAGTTGGTCATCATTATGGTCATCATTAGACTCTTACTTACACATTTTTGTTATTGAATTCAAATTCTGCCTTGGTAGGATTTGAACTCAGATTCCACAACAACACCTCGGTCTCTGCATTAACAGTCCAGCGATAACACTTCTTAGGCTGTTGCTTCCCCCGATTCCAGCCGTATTTTATCACATGTCATTCTCAGAACAACTCACCTGTGCAGAGATATTTCAGAATTAACTAGCTTCCCTTGCACCTGCGCCATCTTTAAAAGGCCATTATATATCCAAATAAGCTGTGTCAGTCCAGAGCTGTCCTGCATGATTTTTCATATTTGCCATGCTCATGTTAGCTAGGGAGAAATCAGTACCCCACTTCTTGGGCAGGGTCCTGATGGTCTTACTGGCCATGACAATGCAAGAAGCAAGAATTCCTCTTAGCCCAGGACTAGCAAAAGAAGTCACTATACCAGACCATGCCAGCCTGATCCAAGGTTGCTGACCAGGTTAGCGTAGTCTCAGTTGTCCCAAGAATGTCAAGCAAGAAGACTGGCCTTCTCCAGTCTGCCAGCATAAGTGCTGCCATTTCCTCTCTGCTATCTCAAACTCACCCTATCTTTGCTACTGTACCCACCTCCCATTTCCTACCAAGGCTCATCCTTCACTAGTCTTGCTTTTGCTTGCAACATCTTCCCTCATTCGCTGGCACTCACCCAAATCTCCAAACCAATAACCCTGCATGCCTTCTGCGCTGACTACTCACTTGCTAAGGACAACCCCCCCACCAGGACACAAAGTAGCAGCTGTGCCAACCACTTTCATCTCCCATGATTTTAACTTTAGAGGAATACACCTCCCAGCAGGGCAGAAAGAGTCAACATGAGTGATGCAGTATTCGTTTCCTCAATCCTTGCGTGGAGAGTGTGCTGGCTGACTGCCCTGAGTGGCTGTTTGTGGCCATTCCCTTGTACTGCGGTCAGAGATTGCCTTTGACATATTGTGTCTGAGCAAAGGCCATCCACATTGACATGACTGAAGTCTGCTAATAAGAATGGCAAACTTCCTAAGCAAAAAACTGAAAGAAGGAACACTGGATGACTAGAGAAATTGATGTTTTGATCAAGAAAATGAAGGAAGTATATGTCAGGTATAGCAGAAATCAAGTGATTCTCTAGAAGAGTATAAAGGCAGTAGGAGTATACTTAAGACGGAAATCGGGAGGGCGAAAAGGGGATATGAGATAGCTTTGGCAAATAGGATTAAGGAGAATACATTAAGCACAAAAGGGTGACTAGGGCCCCTTAAAAATCAGCAAGGCCACTTATGTATGGAACCGCAGGAGATGGGGGAGATACTAAATGAGTATGTTGCATCAGTGTTTACTGTGGAGAAGGATATGGAAGATAGAGAACGTGGGGAAATAAATAGTGACATCTTGAAAAATGTCCCTATTACAGTGGAGGAGGTGCTGGATGTCTTAAACGCATAAAGGTCGATAAATCCCAAGGTCCTGATCAGATGTACCCTAGAGCTTTGTGGGAAGCAAGGGAAGAGATTGCTGGGCCCCTTGCTAAGATATTTGTATCATTGAAAGGCACAGGTGATGTGCCAGAAGACTGGAGGTTCACTTGCGTGGTGCCACTGTTTAAGACAGGTGGTAAGGAAAGGCAGGGAACTAAAGACCAGTGAGCCTGACATCGGTGTGGGCAAGTTGTTGGAGGCAGTCCTGAGGGACAGGATTCACATGTATTTGTAAAGGTAAGGCCTGATTGGGGACAGTCAACATGGCTTTGTGCGTGAGAAATCATGTCTCACGAACTTGATTGAGTGTTCTGAAGAAGTAACAAAGAGGATTAATGAGGGCAGTGCAATGGACATGATCCATATAGACTTTAGTAAAGTGTTCGACAAGGTTCCTCATGGCAGACTGGTTAGCAAGGTTAGATTACACGGAATAGAGGGAGAACTAGGTATTTGGATACAGAACTGACTTGAAGGTAGGAGACAGAGGGTGGTGATAAAGGGTTGCTTTTCAGACTGGAGGCCTGTTACCAGTGGTGTGCCACAAGGATCGGTGTAGGGTCCACTGCTTTTCGTCATTGATGTAAATGACATGGATTTGAATGTAAGAGGTATGGTTCGTAAGTTTGCAGATGACACCAAAATTGGAGATGTAGTGGGCAGCATTGAAGGTTACCTCAGAGCAGAATGGGATCTTGATCAGGGTCAATGGGCAAAGGAGTTGCAGATAGAGTTTAATTTAGATAAATGTGAGGTGCTACATTTTGAAAAGGCAAATCAGGGCAGGACTTATTCACAGTTAATGGTAAGGTCCATGGGAGTATTGCTAAACAAAGAGATCGTGTAGTACAAGTTCATAATTCCTTGAAAGTGGAGTCACAGGTAGATAGGACAGTGAAGAAGGTGTTTGGTTTGCTTGCCTTTATTGGTCAGTGCAGTGAGTATAGGAGATGGAGGTTTTTTTTTAAAATTCAGTCACAAGCTAGGCCAGCATTTATTGCCCAGAGGGCAGTTCAGAGTCAACCACATTGCTGTCGGTCTGGAGTCACATGTAGGCCAGACCAAGTAAGGATGGCAGTTTCCTTCCCTAAAGGACATTAGTGAAGCAGATGGGTTTTTTCCAACAATCAGCAATGGATTCATGATCATCATAAGTTTCTTAATTCCAAATATTTATTGAATTCAAATTCCACCATCTACTGTGGTGGGATTTGAACCCAGGACCCCAGAACATTACCTGGGCCTCTGAATTAATAGTCCAGCAATAATACCACTAGGCCATTGCCTCCCAAATTATGCCGCTACAGGACATTGGTAAGGCTGCTATTGGCCTTGATCTGTGAGTTAATACTTTGTTGGAATTGCAAATGTCCATGTCTTGAGCTTGTAAATTCTGAAATATCACTGTATTTGTCAAGTGTGCAAGATTTACCTGTCATGGATAGGGCAAATAGACAAGGTCTTTTCCCCAGGGTGGGGGAGTCCAAAACTAGAGGGCGTAGGTTTAAGGTGAGAGGTGGAAAAGTTAAAAGGGACCAAGGGACAACTTTTTCATACAGAGTGTGGTGCATGCATGGAATGAGCTGCCAGAGGAAGTGGAGGCTGGTATGATTATAACATTTAAAAGACATCCAGATGGGTATATGAATAGGAAGGGTTTAGAGGGATATGAGCCAAATGCTAGCAAATGGGACGAGATTTATTTATGATATCTGGTTAGCACGGACAAGTTGGACTGAAAGGTCTGTTTCCGTGCTGTGTATCTCAATGACTCTAATTGCGTATGCTGAAAATCAGAAACAATAAAGGAAATTGCTGGAAAAACTCAGCAGTTCAGCCAACATGAGTGGAGCAAAATCAGAGTTAAAGTTTTGGGTCCAGTGACCTTTCTTCAGAACTGAGCCAGTCAGAACAAGTTTTCTCTTTTTTGTCTTTTTTTAATCAATATTTTATGTAGTTAAAATAACAACTGCTGGTAATCACAGCGGGCCTGAGTATTCATGGAGAGAGAGAAAGCTAACGTTTCGAGTCTAGATACTCTTCATCCGAACTGAAGTGAAGCGTGGACAGGACAGTATTTATGCTATAGTTTGGGGTGGTGGAAGGGAATGTGGGGGTAATGGGTGTAGCGTGATGCTGGAGAAAAGATGTCAGTAGTTCAGATTAAATGATCGGAATGTGAGAATGGCAGAAAAATACGGGTAATTCTGCTAAAATGCATGTTTCATTAACGTGAATTGGCTGTAACGCAGTGGGCGCTGTTTGGATAACACAAGCTATCTGCTGTATAGGTTCAGCAATTTTCTGTAGCGATTTCCCTATAACATGATTTTCTATGGCTGTTTTCTATAGCGCGAGGTCACACAAGAATGCCACTGTCGCATTATGGGAGAACTACCTTGTAGTGTGTCTCCTGCCAGACTTGAAAGGATAGTAACTGGGATGGGGCAAGGGGATGACATGATAACAAGCTAAAAGAAAGGGAAGAAATGGTTCACAAATTAAAGGTGTTGAACTCAATATTAAGTCTGAAAGGATGCAAAGTGCTTAGTCTGAAGATGAGATGTTGTTCTTTCAGTTTGCGCTGTGATTCACCAGAACACTGCAGCATGCCGAAGACATACACGTAGGCATGCGAGCAAGATGCTGTGTTAACATGGGAAGGTCGGGGTCCTGCTTGCGTACAGACCTGAGGTGCTCTGCAAAGCAATCATCCAGTCTCTCTTTGGTTTCTCCAATGTAGAGTAGGCTACATTGGATGCAGCAAATACAATACACAAGATCGGAGGAGGTACCAGTGAAATGCTGATTCACCTGGAAAGACTGTTTAGGTCCTTGGATGGTGAGCAGGAAGGTGGTGAAGGGGCAGGTGTTGCACCTTCTACAGTTAGATGGGATGGTGCCGTGGTGAGGGGCTATGGTTTTGGTGGTTGTGGAATGGGCTAGTGTGTCCTGGAGGGAACGATCCATGCGAAATGCAGGCTGAGGGAGTGAGAGGAAGATGTGTTTGGTGGTGGCCTTCTGCTGGAGTTGTCTGAAATGGTGGAGAATGATCCTTTGAATGTGGAGAATGGTGGGATGAAAAGTGAGGACAAGGGGAACACAATGGCGCTGTTTTGAGTGATGGGAAGGGGCAAATGCGGAAGCACGGGTGATAGGTCAAGTGTGGTTGAGGGCCCTGTCCACTATAGTGGGTAGGAAACCCATGGTCATGGAAGAAGCAAACCATGTTAGCAGCGCTGTTTTGGAAGATGGCGTCATCTGAACAGATGTGATGTAGGTGAAAGAACTGGGAGAATGCTTTGGAGCCCTTGCAGAATGTAAAGTGTGATGACCTGTAGTGAAGGTAGAGCTATGGGAGTCAGTGGCTTTTTAGTGAATGGCAGTGGACAGTTTATTTTCCAAAATGGAGACAGAAAGGTCAAGGAAAGGAAATTTTGGAAATAGACGTCGTGGAAGTTAGGGTGGAAATTGGAGGCAAAATGAGTGAAGTTTTTCAAGTCCTAGCAGAAGCATGAAGCAGCACCGAAGCAGTCATCGATGTGTTATGTTATGTAGCTAGCTGGTTAGCATTAGTCTTCCCTTAATTTGCCAACTTAATGTCCAACCATGCTGCCAGCCCTGGACAGCAGAATGTTGAAACATCAGCAGTATTCCCTACATTAGAAATTAAGCTGTACTATCTTCCAGGCCAGCCATAAATATCTGCATCTGTTCTCTTCCCTTTTAAAACACACAACTGTTCAAAGTTCAACTAAAACTTACATCAACTCACAGTTCCACCACAAAAATTAGAAAAATAACGAGAGTCTCTACACTAGAACTCACTCAATCCAGAATGTTGCTATGGTCTCCAATGCGCATGACGACTTAATGCCAGTTTCCCCACACCCTTTGCACATTGTTTGTGTTCAAAAGAACATCCAATAGACTCTTACATACCTTAATTGACTTTGCTTCCACAAACTTCCAGGTAGCGCATATCAGATCCAAACCACTCGTTGTGTAAAAAATTTTATTTCTGCATTACATTTTCTTCTTTTGAAGATCACTTTAAATTTGTACACTCTTGTTCTCAATGCTTTTACAAACGGGAACAGTTTAGCCCATACTTACCTCTCAAACAAGTACACCATTTGGATACTGTTGGCTGGGATAGCCTCTCCACTGTAACGCAGGGTATGGCAAAGTCCAAGCAAGCAATTGTGACTGGGGTGTACACAGTATGGAGCTGGAGGAATACAGCAGGCCAGGCAGCATCAGAGGAGCAGGAAAGTTGATGTTTCGGGTCGGGACCCTTCCTCAGACTTTCAACTATCTTGCTCCTCTGATGCTGCCTGGCCTGCTGTGTTCCTCCAGCCCCACACTGTGTTACCTGTGACACCAGCATCTGCAGTTCTTACTATCTCCAAGTGTGACAGGGGATTGTCTAGTCAGAGGCACTGAAGGCCGTTTCGGAGGCTGCTAGTGAAACTCCAGGATGCCTCCCTGATGTCAGGGTCAAGGACCTGTTGGAGTGGTTGCAACAAGTTCTTAAAGGAGACCGTGAACAGCCAGAGGTTGTAGTATACATTGGTACCAACGACATAGGTAGAAAAAGGGATGATGTCCTGCACAGTCAATATAGAGAGTTAGGTAGGAGGTTAAAAAGCAGGACCTCAAGGACAGTAATCTCAGGATTATTCCTGGTGCCATGTGCTAGAGAGAATAAAAATAGGAGGATAGGGCACAAGAATGCATGGCTGAGGAGCTGGTGCAGGGGGCAGGGATTCAGACTTTGGGATCATTGAGATTTTTTCTGGAGCAGAGGTGACCTGTGTGAGAGGGACGTGTTGCAGCTGAACCGGAGAGGGACAAATATCCTGGCGAGGAGATTTGCTAGAGCTACTTGGGAGGGTTTAAACTAGTCTGGCTAGTGTTGACACACTATGATCTCAGCTGCTTCAAAAATATTGGCCTCACCAAGGATGTTGGAAGCAAGTTTAAGTTGAAAAAAAAAGTTCAACCTAAAAATAGGATCTTAACTCTAAATAAGAGCAATTATGAAGGTATGAAGAGGAAGTTGGCTGTGATAGATTTGAAAAAATGCTTCAAAAGGTTTGTCAATAGATGGACAATGACTAGTTATTAAAGAATTAATATGTGTTTTCCAAAGAAACATACATTCCTTTAAGGCAGAAATACCCAGCAGGTAAAGTGTGAGAACAATGGCTAACAAGGGAAGTTAAAGTTAATATTGGATCAAATGAAGAGTCTTCTGAAGTTTCCAAAAAGAATGTTATCATCTGAAGGATTGAGAGGATTTTTTGCCTTCAGCAAAGGCAAACCAAGAAGTTGATAAAGATAGAGAGAACAGAATATGAATGTAAATAGCAAAAAACAGAAATGAATTGTAAAAGGGTCAATAATTAGGTAAAAAGGAAAAGATGAGCAAAGATAAATCTAGGTTCATTGCAGAGACAGGAGAATTTGTAATGGAAATAGAGAAGCGGTAGAGAGCTAACTAAACATATTTTTCTGTATTTACCTTGGAAAACGTAGGAAGTCTTCCTAAAATAATCAAAGTCTAAGAGGCTAGTAAGTGTGACACTGAATGAAATTAGTATCAGTTAAAGAAAAGTAGAATTGGAAAAATGAACAGACTGAAGATAGGGAAATCCCTCGAGAGTGTTGAAAGACATGGCTGCAAAGGGAGTGGTTGCATTGTCAAACATCTGTCAATTCTCTGACACTGCCAGAAGATTGGAAGGTTGCAATGTAGTCATACTATTTAAGAAAGGAGGGAGAGAGAAAAATGAGGAACCACATACCTGCAAGCCTGAAGTTATTAATAGGGAAAATATTGGAATCTATTATACAGAATGTGATTGCTGGATATTTACAAAATAATTGTCTGATTGAACAGTCAACATGGATTTATGAAGCAGAAATCACATTTGACAAACCAACAGAGCTATTTTTGAAGATGTTATTAGCAGAATCAATAAGGAGAAATTGGTGTATTTGGATTTTCAAAAGGCCTTCAACAAATTCCTACACCAAAGGTTAGTAAAACAGAATTAAAAGTACATACTATTAGGGGTAATACAGTAACACAAACTGAGTATTGGTTAACAGGCAAAACATTGAAAATGGGAATAAGTGTGTCTTTTTTGAGTTGGCAGGCTTGAACAGAGGCGTACCACAAGGATCGCTGCTTGGACTGCAGCTGTTCACAGTCTGTATCAATGATTTAGATATGGGGCCCAATTTTAATCTTTCCAAGGTTGAAAATACAATATTTGGATTCTGAATTGGATAGCTGTATCAAATATCTTACTCAGAGATTGAATTAGGACCAGTGCATGAGTGTTATCTTTTAAAAGACCAAGTGTTAGCAAGGATTTGAAGATCACCTCAAATTCCAGCCAATGACAAATGGGCAGTTGTTTATCAAATGGTAGGTCCATCTGATTCATAAAGAAATTTCATGAATGGCTGATAAAATGTCAGGAAGTGATTTTTTGAACTCCTCCAAAATAATCATCTCTCTAGGAGCGTCATATGTTTGATCTGTCTTCAATGCCCTTATCCACCTATCAAAATTATTTGGTTTGATCCTTTCAAGTTCTATGCACATTTGATTCCTGAAGAATTGTCTGTAGGCTTCTCGTACTAGCTCATATGCACTTAAGATGGCATTTTCACCTCACCATACTCCCCAGATACCTCCTTTGATAGTGATCCAAATACCTCATTACCTGTACCCAACAACTTTGTTTGGATCAGTAATATCCACATGGTCGCCAACCACTTCATTTGTTGGGGCCACTTTTTTAAATGAAATGAAAAAGGCTTTTGCATCCTTCTCATCAAATTTACCCAATGCTTGGATATATTTAAACAGATCCCTACGAAGACTTTGGCAATGATGGGTTTGCTCGCCATCACTATCCTACTCACTAAACCTAACTTCTACCTTCACCTCTGCCTTTTAAAGTCGACTTCCGTCTTTAATTAGCAACTTCTGAAGTTCAGACTCTCTCTCTTCCTGCTTTTCTTATGCTAGGGCCTTCCTCTCTTTTTCCTATGCTTTTAATCGTAATTCAAACTGTTTCATTTCCTTTTCCCGTTTTGTTCTGCCACGGCTAATTTTTCTTTTCCTTTTACCCTTGCCATTGCCTCTAATTCAAGCCGCTTTGTTTGCTATTGAAATTTAACCATTTCCAATTACTCCAATGGCATTGTCAAAAGACAAACGCCTACCAATCACTGCCTTTGAGTCCAACAAACCCAAACCCAAACTGGAATTAGAGATTTTGATCCCAGCAAGAGCCCCAATTTGTTATGGACCAGACCAGACTCCCTCAAACTATTTTAAGAATGTGGCCTAGACCCTGAGTCTTTTTTATTTTAAAGGTAGATATAATGTGCTGTGTTCCAGATGCAATTCGATTAATCAAACTACTCAACTTAATTCTATTGGAAAACTTAATAGACTAATAGATACAGTAACTATTACTAATAGTAAACTAAATAGTAAAATAGTAAACTATTACTAAACTGTTCCAATATAGTAACCTCTCAAACACAGCCTTTGGCAAAAAGGCAAATTCAGAAAAACATGTTTTTCCCACAGGTAGTAAATACACGGTAATCCTTGATGTACAAGGCTCTGAGTTATAATTACATTAGGTAAGGACTAATAGATTTTCTTGGTGTGTTCATATCCATGTGCTGTCAAGATCCTCTCTCTTTCTAGATTTACAAAGCTTTCTAACTCCAAGCACACTGTGGAATTTATACACAGTGATATCCAGCTCCGTGACATCGGTGCAAGATTGCTTCAAATTCCTGATGCTCTTATGCAGCGACCTTCATTTTAAGATCTCTGGGTTGCTTTAATGCTGGCTTCAGACATACTGCAGAGCCACATCTTGGAGGCTCAGTGCACCAGTGCCTGTACTATTTCACATCTCCAATGTCAGAATCTCCAATGTCAGAATATGCCACTTTCACTCTCGAAGACCCAGAATCTGTATATGCTCATTGTCCCAGTTTCAGTGCCTGCCCCATTTTCAATTGAGCCTCTTCTAGTAGATTTGAATGTGTACCATTGTTGCATGTGTTTTAATTGATTATTAAATGCCATAATCAGGGTGGACACAATTTCATCATAATATTTGAGGTGTGGTCAGAAAGCCTATTCCCTTAGATCCTGCATAATTTGGCTAAGGAAGCAATAAGCAAGGTGTTTGTTCCATTGTCAGATGTGTATCTAGCTGTTACGGAAAATCTCACTGTTCAACTTGTGAATGAGACTGAGCCAACAGGAAACTCACCAATGAGAAAGCTTTTTCCAACAGGAAGGCAAAGGTTCATGGAATCACATTCTCTCACAGCAAACTGATGAGAATCTCATTTTCCATTCATATATTCAATTACGTTATTGTATAGCGTATCCACCCAGTTGGAGTTCAGCCACTTTGGCCACTGGAATGATGGTAAATGTGTTTAAAATAGTTTGCAAAGCTCATGGTCCTGAAATCTAAAAGGAAAAAGAGAGACCAGTGTTGCGAAAAACTATTTAATTGGTGTTTCAATTTAAATTGTACTGTCAATTTTGTCTTCTTTAGCTTTATATCCCACACAAGTTCTAAAATTGTATTAGAAACGAATGCATAAAATCAGAAAAGCCAAGTTGCTCACGAATAAATGTTTTGTATTCTTTCACACTGTACAATGGACAGGCAAACCTATCTCAAAGGGATGTATGTATGGAATATTCCTTTACAGCAATTATGCAGCAAATGCAACGTTTTCATAACTAGACAATGACATTATAACAAGACCTCTTACCATTACTGTCAGCACCTGGAACATGAGACCTAATTTTGAACTGACCCACCAAGGCTGGGACTGGGGTGTTTTCAGGTCAGGTGCCATTTTTCTTGATTTGGCAGGCTTTAAGCTCCATTGAAATCATTATAGTTGGTATCCAGTTGAATATTTTACTAAACTTGCCACTGTGCTTTTGACGAGTATTGATATAGTCCATGAACTGTTGCCAACACTCAATGCGTACGGAGTAAAGAACTACAAAACTTTGTAGCGTGGTGGCACAATGTTTAGCATGTTGCCTCGCAGCACCAGACAACCAGGTGTAATTTCAGTCTCAAGTGGCTATCTGTGTAGAGTTTGCACATTCTCCCCATGTTTGCATGGGTTTCCTCTGGATGCTGAGGTTTCCTCCACAGTCCAAAGGTGTGCAGGTTGGGTGGTTTGGCCATTCTAATTTGTCTGTAGCGTCCAGGGATGTGTATGCTAGGTGAATTAGCTGTGATAAATGTGGGGATAGGGTGAGGATCTGAGTGGGATGTCCCTCAGGGGGTCAATGTAGACTTGATGGGCCAAATGGCTTCTTTCTGCACTGTAGGGATTCTAGTCTATGAATCTGTGAAAAAATGCTTGTAATTATGCTGTATCATTCATGTTGTAAGGATGTTCCAAAACATTTTCCAACCAGTGAATCAATCTTAAAGTCAGTCAGTGTTGGATAGGGTCAAACACATCAGCCTTATTGTCAAACAACAAAGTGCATCAAAGAGCAAAAGAATGACCAGATAATTACTTTTTGTGACTTTTTAAGGGAAGAATGTTAATACACCTCACTTTTCTTCAAAAATGTTTTCATGGAATTGTTCATAGCCACTTGAAAAGGCAGAAGGAACCTCAGCTTTCTTTTTCTAAAAGACAGCACTTCGTCAGTACTTAACCGAATTATGTACTCAAACTTCAGTGGTGATTCAATCCATGACATCTGACTCAGAGGAAAGAGTGCTGACACAGTCTTTGGTTTACTCAATGGCAGGGTTCAGTAACGATTCTCTGAGTCATGGTACTTACAATAAGAGTGTGCATTTCATCAGGACAGTCAGTTATACAATTTAAATGTCTAATGGTTGTACAGTCCTAATGAAATTATTTCAATAGATTAGAAGTTCTAAGTACTGTATATCTGCATAACAAGAACTGTTTAAATTGTCAATTATTTTAATTTTTAAAGTAAATCCATGTACATTTCATAGCTATTGTATTCATTGCCTTAAATTGCCATCCATTCAATTTGATGTTATTGTATTATCCATTTTCCATCTCTGAGTTCACTCGAGCTTCTATCCCATGAATAAAAAGGAATGGCATCAATCTGAATCAATAGCTATGGCTTGAATGGTATTATTCCAGACTGGCAGTGTTGGGAGAACTTGAGACTAATAATGAGGAGAATAATATGCAGAATATAGTGAATTCTTTCAGAAAACTGCTTAAACTGCTGCCAGCATGGACAACACAGGATCTGCTCTGACTCAGGCGGAGATTCTACACCAATCAGATTAGGAGGCTAATGGAGTCATGCCACCCCCAGGCTATCAAAATACAGACACATTTTTTTCCCATGAGATAAAGTGAAGGCAAACAGATAGCTCTTGTATCTAAGCATCAGTGACAAATAGAGCTCAGCACAGACCATACATCAAATAGGAAACGTTGGCTTTTGCTGCAAATTACAACAACACCATGAACAATATCATTTCAGTATTATAAAGTAATGCTTTTTCCTGTTAAATGTTTATGAAACAGAATGAAGATTGTTTCCTCTATAGATGGCATAATCCATAACTACACCACATTGTTTTGACCCAAGAGAGATCCTTGTGCCTAAGTCTTTGCTCCAGAGTCAGAAGGAGTTGTGAAATTTGTTCTAGATGGGAGGGTACAGAATAAAATTGTCCCCAGATTCAGGCCAGAGGCATCGACAGGGACTGCCCGGTCCTGAAACCTTAATAAGAACCTAAGATGTAGGAGCAGAAATAAGTCGTTCAGTCCACTGAGTCTGCTATCCCATTCAATTAGATCATGGTTGATATTATAATCTTCAGCTCCACTTTCCTGCTTTTTCCCTGTAATCATTTGACACTATGACAGGCCTGTCTCAGTTCTCTGAGACTGCATCCAGTTGTTATAAAAAACATTAGGCCCCCTTTCTTTCATTTCTCACCCACCCTATCCATACCAGTTCATGACTCCACCAATCCAATACCCTTTCAATACCTCATGCCAACAGTGCTAACTTAAGTCAACCAATACCCGCTCACCTAGCCCCATGGCCCCTTATAGTCTGCATGTCAACCCATGTGTCAGTAATTATCACTTATTTCCCTTAAAACATCCATGCCAACTCACCCAGTAACACCATGGGCAAATCTCAAGAGCCATGTTGTGATGAGGTGGAATAAAGTTCTAAGTATTTATTTTTGCCTTCCCAATACATAAAATAATCTCCCATTCAAATCCCTTCAAGTACTAAATCCTTTATAAAAAAAACTTGATTTCAATAAGCCAACCTTGAAGCTAATCATTTATTAAACATTTTCAGTTGTCAATTAAACTATGAACCTCAAGTCTCGACTGAGATAATGGTAGATTGTGAAAGGAAGACAGGCAATATTTAGGATATAATGATGACCCTTAGAATAATATCAATAAACAACTATAAAACTTCTAGAACATTGTTTTTCAACTCATAGGCAACCTTTTATGTTGTATTGTTTTAAAGCAATGGGGATTTAAACAACTTAACAGCTTCCATTTTTCTTTACCTTTCACTGACACAGACAGGCCTTTTATTTAATTTTTAAAAGGTTGTGGGTATCTTAGTAGTTCTACAGACCTTATTCAGTCTTCAAGCATATTATGACTATTCTAAAATGAACAACTTGCACACTGCAAGTTAAGATCCTTCCTGCAGTGAAAAATGGCTCGCCTGCATACAGAATTGAATCCAAATGCCTGCTGAGTACTGATTTCCCTCATGTGTGAATCATGGCCTGCTGCATTGCCTCTACCAGCAAAAATGAAATCTATTAGATATCTGGAAAAGACTTGGGTGTGGTGGCTCAGTAGTTAGCGCTGCTGCCTCATAGTGCCAGGGACCTAGGTTCTATTCCAGCCTTGGGTGACTGTCTGTGTGGAGTCTGCACATTCTACCTACGTCTGCATGGGTTTCCTCACACAATCCAAAGATATGAAGCAGGTGGTTTAGCCCTAGGAAATGCGGAAATACGGTAGATGTTGGGTCTGAGCAGGATGCTCATTGGAGGGTCAGTGTGAACTCCACACTGTAGCAATTCTATGACTTCAGCAGTCAGGGCCTGAATGCTATTTTGGAGTCTCTGCAGAGTTTCCAATGAAAACCCAAGCCAAACTGTCTGCTCCTCACACCATTCAATATGTGTTTCAATTTTGATTCTGTTCTGCACTACCACCAAATGATTCCCTGAAGTTGATAACCTACCTGTGCATCTGTGATTCCAAGAATCTCGATACTTTAAATGTTTTATATTGGATATTTTACAAACCACAAATCTGTACTTTTACACTGTGAGGCCCGAGGGATCCAATGATCCAGAAATCAATTGAAACTATTTATGTGGAAATCATTGGATGTCATTGTGGGTAATGGATTGGTAATGCTGAGCCATCTAATTGAATAAATGTTCCAAATCTGCTTTAAATGTAAAATATCTCTTTTTTAAACATTTTTTTTTGGCTGCATTCAGTTGGTGAGTGCATTTAAAGGCTTTATTTAGAAAAGATTAGTGATAGTGATAATGAATCCAAACAGTCACAATGTGCTATTCAGGCATAATGGACAAGAGCGGAAGTTTTTTATAAAAAATGTAGTTGTAATGAAGTAGAAATGTGTTGATTGATGAGTACGGGTTTTTGTTTTGTTCTTCCCTTGGAAACAGCTGAACTTTTATGTTTTTAACTTTCTATAGAAAAGTAACTGAAGATTAAACAATTAAGATTCATATTTGTTCAGGTGAAAAAATAGCCGTTGGTTCCTTAACATTATCTAATCCTTTTTGAAAGAGGGTCTGCGTGAGCCACAGATGAACTCATTTGAATCTTATGCTAACAGCTCCTGATGGTACTGTATTAATTAGTCTAAAGAACTGGAATAAAAGCACTTATGCCAGCCATAAAAATAATGTACAGGATGTTAGTAAGGATATCAAAATGATAAAGTGAAGGAAAAATTGGAAAAAAGAAGTGGCTGAACAGGTGATAATTCAATTAGTCAAAGAGAAGTTGCCACCTATAAAAACGTAGGATAGGTGCTCTCTGATCAGTCAGAAATTAAAACCAGATGCTAGTAATTAACAAACCCAGTTGCTTTGAATTTCAGTAGAAACAGGAGTAACATTTTCAGCACAAACTTTGTAGTTTAGAAGTTAGATCTCCTGTCCTCTTGAATATCCCTGAAAGTGCAGCTGTGTCTGCTCCAATAAACTTTACAACTACTTTGATCTGTCTCAGTCATAAATTTCATCCACAAAATTGCCTCTTTGCCAGTTTAGGAAACTGCAGGTTAGAAGTAATTTGATATCTGGTACTAATGAAAAGATTACTTAATCCTTTATTCACTAATTGATATGAATGTTATGGACACTCTAAATCATATAGTATGTATAGAACAGACACTTTAGTGGGATAATACAAGTAAATCCAACCTTTTTCAGCAGGGCTCAGAGAACACTAATTCCTGAAGATTACCCTGCTGAACTCTATCTAAGTTAAATGACTGAAGGCAGCTGATATGAGTTTCTAATATATTTCTACATTGATTCAACAAAGAAGAAATTAACATTAGTGTGTATTTTATAGCTCCTCTAGTGTAATAAAATGTTCTAATTTTGCAGATGCATAATGATATGAAATTTGAGGCCATGTTATGGAGAACAAAAGAATGATAATAGAGATAGCATTTAAGGAATATCTGAAAGAGAGCTACAGAGGTAGATATGTACTTAGATGGTATTCCAGAGTTCAGAATCTTGGAAGCTGAATGCTGCCTATGCAAAGCAAACATGGCCAACTGCAGGTTTAGTCATTTATGTAGTCAAGCTTTAATGAAATTGGTTAATTTAGGTAAACATTGTGGGATCAGTAATATGATCTAGATGCACTGAACTGACCAATGTGAGAATTGTACCCCCAGTTTATCAAATCTTTAAAGAGAACCAAGGAACTGGGTAGTGACTGTCAATTACAACTATGTTGTAGAAAATCTCAAGGTATTTTACTTACATTGCAATTAAATAACAAGAAGAAATAGACTGTTTATCATGATCTGAAACCAACGTGAACCTTCTAATAAATGTAATGTAATGACTGTCAAATGACCTAACAGTTTTGAGTGTAACTAGTTGTAGGATTGAATTAGCTGGGAGAGAAGGTACGTTCTGTTGAGTGAATCAGATTTAGACCAGATTTTCCAGGTGTTACTGTCACTGTAACAGTTTTATTCTATTTTATTCTGTGCTCCAAAATCCTGCTACTTAGACTGTTGTGCCTGTGACACTTGAATAACTTTTGTGCTTTTGAACATATCAAATAAGTTTCCTGTTCTGTGTTGCACAGTGTCAGAATTGGTCTTTCCTTGAAAATGCACAATGGGACAGTTTGTTGCATGAAAACTCCCTTCACTCACTCATACCCCAAAAAGATAGCAAGAGAGTGACAAGCGAAAGGACATTTTCAGATAAAATCTCAAAGTACAGGCTTCCCGTGCATCTTACTACATTTAGCAAGACACTTTAACTTTTTTTTCAACAGGTTTCCCACCAACAGCTAACAGCATTGACAGGCAAGATGTGGATGGCAACAGAGGATGCCAGGTAAGTCTGACATTGTTAGCAAAGCATTTACACAGGTAGTTGAGGTGAATTAGATATTGGTTTACAGGATGGGGCGTTAATGGTGAATTCAAGGTCATGGGGTGGTAGGATATGGACATTCTGGGAGGTTGGGGTGCATGAAACAATATGACTGAAAGACACAGAGATTTTAGTGAAGTATGGGCACATTGAATATCACATGAGGCTGGAATTTGGACATTCTGGGGTGAATCAGTTGACACAGAATACAACTTTGGTGCATTGTGGGAAGGAACCCTGACTCAGAAACAGTGCAATAAAGGCACAAATCACTTTGCCTGCCAGAAATGCAGGAATTCCAGCCACCAGAAGTAAAAACAGTTAAAATAACGTCATGTAACATTGAATGATTTTCATGATCAATCCAAATCCTGGGAGTGAGTTGTTTGCCCATCCCACCCCAATCCAGTTCCATTAAAATCACAAGTAAATGAGTTGAGATCATACTTGAGAATTTAAAATTCAAATTTTCCACTCATTCCCTGCCATTGCTCTTGAGGGTTAAAATCTGTTCATTTGTTCCATTTTCTTTTCAGGTTAGCATGATATTTACACCTGAGAAAACTCACAACTTGTCCTGTTTAGATCATTTGGATATTTTCATCTATCCTTTAACTTGGTGTTGAGCCAATATATCCCTTTCGTCTGGGGATCAGCTCCTTTACATTCCAAGTGCTGAAACCAAGCTTATGCTCAATGTATTAAAGTATTTAACTTGCAAAATGATAGCTATGTAAGTATAAAGTAACTGTTTCTTCATGTGAGTGTAACACAAGGTTTTTTAAGAAGCTCTACCATATCCACCCTCTTGGTTTCCTTTGTGACTACAAAAATCTGATATTTTCAGTTACTTTCATTCTTTTGATGCAGATGTATTTATCCCTATATTCTTGATTTAAAATGATGATAAATGTCCCATTATAACTTTTGGTGATCTCCTTTCAATCTGTCCAATGTCTGTCTATAATTTTTTGTTAGTAGTGACTGAAACTGGAAATATGTTATACAGCATTGGCAAAGATCTGCAGCTCAGGTTGTGGATGATATTAAGAAGAGTTCATCGTGCCGTTTTGTTGCTAGCTGATGTTTGTGTATTTCTCCTTAATACCTGTACATTCAGACAACGAAGGCCATCAGTTTATCTGGGACAAAGTAACCATAGTAGACCAAGCCAAACATAGACATGCATGAGAATTCCTAGAGGCACAGTTCTCCACCCATACTTCAATCAACAAACATCTAGAATTGGGCCCCATATATAAACCTATGCAGATCAAAACCGGAAATGACAGTACTCACCATAACGGTCCGGACAATACAAATTCCAAGTGGAGTAGAATAACGTTGCTTCATCAGAGGCTCCACTGATGATATCACCTAGCATGGTGACGAAAAGTCTGAACAAAAACAAGTCAGCTCGGCGAACAAGTCAGCTCGGCGAACAAGTCAACAACCTCATAATATACAGCCTTTCAGTATTCTTATTGAGCGATAGGATTTTAATATGTGTGTTACTAACAACCAGTATTTATAACTCATCCCTAATTGCCCCAAAGAAAGTATTAAGAAGTCTTCTTAAACCACTCTATTGCATATGGTATGGATATTTCAGTAGATTAATTAGTAAAGTTAGGTCACATGGGATTCAGGGTGAGCTTGCCAAGCGGATACATAATTGGCTCAACACCAGGAGACAGAGAATGGTGGTGGAGTCTGGTTTTCTGGACTGGTGGCCTGTCACCAGCAGTGTTCCATAAAGATTGGTTCTGGTGTTTTTTTGTTTGTCATTTATATAAATGATTTGGATGAGAATACCGAAGGCATGGTTAGTAAGTTTGTGGATGACACCAAAATTGGTGGCATAGTTGACAGTGAAGAAGGTTTTCTAAGATTACAAAGGAATCTTGATCAAATGAGTCAACGGACTGAAAAATGGCAGTGGAGTTCAATCTGGATAAATGCGAAGTATTGCATTTTGGTACAAACAAGGGTAGGTCTTATCCAATTAATGGTAAGGCCTTGGGTAGTGTTGTAGAACAGAGGGACCTAGGGGTGCAGGTACAGAATTATTTGAAGTTTGTGTCACTTTGCATCACAGTGGTTAAAAAAGCATTTAGCATACTTGTTTTCATTGCTCAGTCCATTGAGTATAGGAGTTGGGAAGTCATGTTGAGGTTGTATAGGACATTTGTGAAGCCTCTCCTGGAGTACTATCTCAGTTCAGGTCGCCCAATTATAGGAAGGATATTATTAAGCTGGAGAGGAGTCAGAAGAGATTTCCCAGTATGTTGCCAGGAATGGAAGGTTTGATAGGATACCTGGGACATTTTTCACTTGAACATAGGAGGTTGGGAGGTAACCTTATAGAAGTTTATAAAATCATGAAGGGTATAGATGGGGTTAGTGGTAGGTGTCTTTTCCCTAGGATGGGGGATTTCAAGACTAGGTGGCACATTTTTAAGGTGAGAGGAGAAAGATTTAACAAAGATATGAGGAGCAAATTTTTTACAGAGACAGCGGTTCACATGTGGAATGAACTTCCTGATGAAGTGGTGGATGGGGCACAGTTACAACGTTTAAAAGACATTTGGATAAGAACATAAATAAGAAAGGTTTGGAGCGATATGGGCCAGGAACAGGCATGTGGGACTAGCTTAGTTTGGGATTATGTTCGGCATGGACAAGTAGGACCAAATGGTCTGCTTCAGTGCTGTTTGACTCTATGTCTCTATATTAAGTACAGAGCTCCAAAATTTTGCTGTTAAGTAGGGATTTCCAGAATTTTGACCCAACAATGGTGATCGCCCGTGTGGAATCTTCATCATTCCTTCACTTACTAATCTTGGATGGGAAAAAGAGGTTGATGCTTGAAGAGTTGCGAGAAGAAAGTTTCAGTATATGACTTTTTAAAATTCTTGATGTTATTCTGACTACTTCTACCCTGAAACTGGCAAACAAAGAAAAACTGGAAGCAAAAATAATAATTCAATCAATTGAATTATCCAGGTAATGTGCCTGTGCCCTTCAAACAAAAGTTTGGGGGATAAACGCTCCCTGATGTTTTACTGTAGCAAAGCTTTGACCAATCAGACTCAACCTAACTTTTATGAATTTAGACAATTTTGTTTTATTCACTCATAGGACATGGGCATCCCTGGCTGTGCCAGCATTTATTCCCCATCCCTTGTTACCCTTGAGAAGGTGGTGGTGAGTTGCTTTCTTGAACCACTGCAGTCCATAAGCTGTTGGTAGACCCACAAGGAATGGAATTATATTTCCAAATCAGCATGGTGTGTGGCTTGAAGGGGAACTTACAGGTAATGGTGTTCCCATATATCTGCTGCACTTGTACTTCTAGATGGAAGTGGTTATGGGTTTGAAAGGTGCTGTCTAAGGATTTTCGGTGAAATTCTGGTGTGCATCTTATAGATACTAGATAGTGCTGCTAAAGAACATTGGTAGTGGAGGTAGTGGACGTTTGTGGATGTGGTGCCAATCAAGCCGGCTGCTTTGTCTTGGATGGTGTCAAGCTTCTTGAATGTTATTGCAGCTGCATTCAGCCAGCAAATGGGGAGTATTCCATCACAGCTCTGACTTGTGTCTTGTAGATGGCCGACAGGCCTTGCGGAGTCACGAAGTTAATTACTTGCTGCAGTATTCCTAGACTGTAGCCTGCTTTGATGGCTACTGTATTTATATGGCGAGTCCAGTTGAGTTTCTAGCCACTGGATGTTGGCAGGCAGGTAGGAATGCAGTGATAGTATTGCCATTAAATGTCATGTATCAAGAGTCGATGATTAGATTGTGTTTTAATAAAGGTTCAGCTTTAACTGTTGCACTATATGCTGGGCTTTTCCATCATTGAGGATGGAGGTATCTGAGGAGCCTCATCCTCCAGTAAGTTGTTCAATTGTCCACCACCATTCATGATTGAATGTGGAAGAACTGTCGTGTTTAGTTCTGATCTGTTGATCGTGGTATTGCCGATCACTTGAGGGATGCAAAGACATAGTGGTATTATTGCTAGGCTATTAAACCAAAAACTCAGCTGATCTGGGGATCTGGGTTTGAATCCTACCACAACAGATGGTGGAATTTGAATTCAATAAATATCTGGAATTAAGATGCTAATGATGACCATTGTTGGGAAAAACACATTTAGTTCACTAATGTCCTTCAGGGAAGAAAATCAGCCTCAAATGGTTTGGCACATGACTCCAGACCCACAGCAATATCGTTGAATCTCAACTGCTCTCTGAAATGGGCTAGCAAACCGTTCAGTTTTATCAACTGCTACAAAGTCTGAACAATGAGCCTTATTCCATAATAAAAAAAGGCTTGGGGCATAACACTTTCCTGGCATATTCTCCACATTCTCCATGGCAATGCCTTGACAATTCAAAGTCCATTATCCATTAGTCTGCGCCCCTTTTTCTCATGCAGTGAAAAATTATATTCATTTTGAAATTCGGTCTTCTTGCATCTGTTCTTATAAATGCTAGATGAAAGCTTTACTCTTTTGTCATCAATACTAAAAGTTACTATTACTATGTGACAAATTTAAAATTATTACCTAATGCTCTTAATAGATGTTCTGTCACTGCAATCATGACAAAAAAGTTGGCATTTTATTTCTGACTGTCATATATTGCCAGATCAGAGCATTTTGTTGTATTGTAGTCTCTGCTATCCTCTCTGTTGGGAGGTGTAAGTGAAGTTAGTTCAATAATAGTTACTTGCAGTGATTCAGTGATTATCGTTCGGTGTAATACACAACAGAATAGTGGTGGCGAAACTAGGATAGAATTTTGCATTTTATCTGGAAAATTAAGGACCGAAGAATATTATGATGTATTCTTGGAACTTCTAAAATCAATTTTGAGGAAGTTTGAACAATGTGAAAGATTGCTTCTTCTGCAATTTTTTCTGGTACACAACAAGTCAGCATGGTACGTAATTGAAGAAAAAGACACTGAAGGCTTATTTGGGGACAATGGGTGGATTCTTCATCCCTAACAAAGAGAACTGGAGTAATTATGAATGAGGGTTTCATATTTGGCTGAAAAAAAATCAAGGAGGAGACGAAGATAAAGTAAATGCTTTCGTCACCATGATTCTTTTAATGCAGTTTTTGATAAACACTGTTTGTGAGAGCCCAGTTTGATGGTACTTGCTGAAGTTCATAAAATTCTGTACTTAGACCACAGATAAAAACAAAATTTCATTGAAAATTATGTTCTGTCAATGGAAGCAGTTGCCAAGTGAGGCTAGCTGATTACATTCTCAAATTAAAGACGCTCTTACCATCGTAAGTATGACTTGAATTCATTGACCAAATTGACCTTAGAGACAGGTTTATGTCTCTCTAGAAAGCTGACATGAAAGAAGACATGCAATGAGGCCATAGCCATAAAAATGGCGGAAAGGAATAGTTGCAATTTACGAATGAGTTCTTTTCCTTAACCAGTAGGTGTATTCCACCAGATTTCAGCAAAATCCATGCCATGGCAATAGCAGTCAGAAGTTTAAATGTTCTGGTTGCCATGGTAGCCACCAACCATTTAAATGTTCCTAGTTCTATTCTAAGATGACAGTGGAAAAGTTGCTCTCGTTCAGACAGTGCACATGATACAAGTCCAGGGTCACAGCTGTGCACAACTAGTTGAGTTTGGGTAGATCTGAAGCTAGTCCAGGAGTCTGGGTGTCTTTGAATCTGCATATGACAAATGTTAAAACATAAATTGATGTTATCAAGAAGGAAGAATTATACTCAGTGAGAGTGCAAGGAAAACAGCACAAAGATGATGAGAATAAATGCCTGAAGATAAAATGCCAACATGCACAGTAGAAATGAAAGTCTTAGAACTTACTTTCATGGCTGACACAGCTCCAACAATGCCTATTGTGATGGAAGAAAAGTACAAGACATTCCTAAGTCACATTCCCTTGAGTGAAGATTACAATATTCCAGTGTTAGTATTAGAGTGGATTTCAATTATTCATCCCATTTCTTGCCATTGGTGATGTTCAGAAGAACTAAAGTCACCATGATAGGAAGAAATTGACTTCAAAAGTATGATTACGCTGAGGTGAGTTATTTACATTAGGGACAACTAAGAGTACATTTGACATTGAAGAAATGCTAAAAGAATACAACATGGAACTTGAGTAGGAGAAAATGATAAAACTAATCATTGCAAGGCAGAAGTCAAGGTAAAGGACAGTGTACAGGTAACGTTAGGTAAGAGCCTTACTTGTAAGTCAAGAGCTATCTAGCTTAGAAAAAAGTTTCTCAAACACAAGAAAGCCATGGGAATAAGTTCATATCAATTTATTTGAGATGTAATGGAAAGAGTACTTTGTTTTGGTTAATAGCTGTAGAAAGTTGATCAATGTTGAGCATTTGCCCGATATACAAGTGCAAAAAAACTATTGAAGTTTTGAGCAGTTGGTTTTAAACATATACATTGGCAGATATGTTGGTGTCAGATGATGATTTGCAGTTTACACCAGAAGAGTTTGAAATATATCTGAGTAAGAATGGAATCAAACATATTCTAATACCACTGTCACCCTGCTTTGAATGGTGCTGCTGAAAGAAGTGTACAGATCATAAAGAGATCTTTGTGGAAGTATTTCCTTCATGACAAGCTAAACAGTAATTTCCATGCCTCTTTTTGGCACAAGCTGGACAACTTATGTTCTTTTATAGAATAATTCCACGACCAACAATGGGATATTCCCTTATGAGTTAGTGTTTAAACATACTCCTTGGATGACATTTAGCTTGCTTCAGACTGACATCAATAGCAAAGTAAGAGAAAAGCTAAAACAAAGCAAGGAAGAGTCACGATACACTAGGCATTAAATTTAGAATTCAGCGCTGGTTAGAAGGCCCTGGTGGAAAACCATCAAGATGATAAGGAGCAGTATATGATTGGAGTTTTAATTAAGAGATCAGATGTATTCACAGATTGGGAAGGGGCTGTGTCTGTGTCATGTAAATCATTTACTTGTAAAATGAAACCTGACAAAGGGTGTGCATAAAAACCTTCTTTAATCCAAATTCCTTCTATAGCCCAAATTTAAAGTCAGAAAGAAACTGAAAGTCTAAGTGCAAGTTTGCCAGCCTTACAGAATCTAGTGGTGGGACAAAGTGAGCCAACCTCTTTGATTAAGCCAAATAAGTCAATGTCACAGTTTCAACCGTTGAGTGATGTTGGCAGTCAAAATCAAATTTGACAGATTTGACAGTCAGAGATGGATGCTGGGAGATCTGAGTCAAGCTAATGGAAATAGGAGATAGAAAGAGATAGAGGCCAGAGTTGTTAACTGAAAAGCTGAATTAAGAAGAAAGTTGATGTTTTTAATGAATCCTTGTTGAATGATGATTCTTCTATTAAATACAGACTGATGTTAAGAGTAATCTTTTTTTAACATAAATTACTGTTGAAATCAGTCATATACGTTTTGGGTGTGATTACAGTGAAGCAAGTATGCAACCCAACTTGTTAAATTTTCACGTATATTTGACCTTGGTTTAATGTCTACCTGGGCATTTTTATATGTGTACCATTTCACATTCTAATGCGTAAGTTGTTTCTTAAATAAGGAGGTCATGGAGCATGTTGAAAGATCTGAGCATTTCGTTATATCACTGCGTTGAGTATAAGTAATATTAATTAGTTCACTAATGGCTTTCTGCAGTATTGAACACATGTTGGTTTCAGTTCAACAGACTATTTTGACCACATTTGATGTTAGTAGGAAATGGCAGTTTGCTAAGTACCGTCACAGTAGTGAATAGTACAAAGGAATATTCTGCTCAACAGTGTGGCTATAATTTGTTACAGTGGAGGTTTTGGAGGGGTCTAAGTAGCTATTAGTCACTTGAAAAATGTTTCAAGTTTATCACAGAGAGTTTTGCTACAAAATGTGTTCTCATAAAACCCACATCTGAAAATCACATGTTCTAGCAGCTATATTTCGATTTGTTATCATGGCGGAATAAGATGTTTTCCTTCAATTTTAATTAAAAGCAAAGCCTGGTCCCACGTCTAATAATTTAATTGTTTTGAACATTATCGCTGTGCAATGTGTCATTTAACATGTAGTCTTTTTTCCACTATTTTAACACTAGTCTTGTTGTCTTATAACCAATTTGGAATTTGAAAAGCGGTAATATACATTATTTTACATTTATTGAAGTAGGGGTCCCAGGACTGATCCCTAGAGAGAAATGTAGATCTGCTATTGCTGCCTAAATAGAGCTATTAGTGTTGAAAACTACCCTTTTATTCTTTTTGAGCCCATTTATAATTTAAAGTGCAACTTCACTTGATCTCATGAACTTTCCCATTATAACTTCTGTGAAAAAACATAATCGATTATTTTTGAAAATATGATATCCATTAATTCTTACACCACAAAGAATAATACTAAATTAATCAAGCATGACCTACTTTTTATATACCTATCTTGGCTGAGATTTATGGCATCTACTCTCTTGATGGTCTTGAATTACTTCCACTACAACTCAACTATTTTTCTCACTGTAACTGCGAGGCCTATAATACTCAAGTTTTGGTTCTGAAGTTTTATAAAGATGCATAACACATCTGGTGTGTTAAAGTCTACATGTAGTCTCTCTCTATCCCTGTAGTCAGGACCTCAGTGTATGTATCATGTTTCTACAAGCAATCAGGATCTCCATATGTAGTATCATTAGCAGGCTATTCTTCAGCCAGCTAAATGTCTGTACTCTAACATACTCTTTCCAGCAATTAAAAAAAACTCCTGGCTCTATATCCTCTTCAGTTTTCTATTTCCACAGGCTATTAAGCCCTAAGCTTGTTATCCATAAACTTTTGAATTACTGTATTTTTCCTACTTTTACAACTTTGGCATCTTGCATTATGAGGTTTGGCCCTTTGGCTAGGTTTCTGAGTTCTAAAAAGTGCTTTCTATCCTGTTTCTTGACAATGGGAGGCTGATATCATTGGGCTTTTGAGTGTCTCATTTCATGTATGCTGATTGTCTGGAGACCCGTTTGCTGAGTTAGAGAATTACGCCAAACAACTTAGGTGGGGCATGAATCCAAAGTGTTCCTGTCAAAGGGCACAGATGTAGCTTATTCAGCAAATTAATGTTTAGTACAACTGGCGTAACTATGAGTAACATTTAAACGAAAGAAGACAAAGCTTTGCTTTGTTGACTTTAAACTGGGTGCTCTTCTAAGTAAGTACTCAATCTTTACCAGCAAATTACATGAAGCTGCTGCACGATATACACTAATAAGTTATAAGTGTGTGTAGTTTGACAAGGCAGATAGACACTTTTGTACAGCCTGGAGAGCAGATGTCTAGATAGTTGCATCTTAGCATAAACCTGAGTTCAGATATTGTACTTTGAATTTTCAGCTAATATTTGGCATCACTAGAAGCAAAACCCATTACAAATCACAGTGTCCTTCCACAAGCAGAAGTATCATTTAGCGACAGACAGGAAAAGAGAACAGTGTGGTGATTTCAAGCAGCTTTTAATCAGGATAATTACAAAAGCAGCTGAGCTGGATGTTAAAAGCTCATGGGCGGTGCTCCCCGTCTCCTAGGGCTTTTTCTGTTTCAATCTCCTGAAAAATCTTTAACATATCCCCTCCCCCTCCCAGTGGTGGGTGACCACATTTCCTTTAATGTGGTGAACAGACGCGCACACCAGAATTCAGGCACAAACTCAAATTTCAGTCAGGACCTGAGCTTTTCTATGCACATATGCTAACTGTCTTTGGGTGGTGGTTGATGCTAAATGTTCATAGCCTCTGTGAACCATCAGAATTGCCTGTAAAGTGCAGAATCTTGCTACCCAAGTGATTGCTTCATGCTGCCACGTGAAGATATAATTGTATAATCTCAGTATGATCAGAGGAATAAGGATCCTCACATCTTTATAGGAGTGGAGATAACTGCACTTGTTTATCAGATCTTTCTTTCTTCCTTCCCACAGGCTTTGCTTAAAACTTTTGTGATGTGGCACACTCCCAAGATCTTCTGATTATTGTTTAATATCACTGTGATTCTTTTTTACATCTGATCTGAGTGCTAGGATTTTGCATTGTTTGCATCATAAGGGAAAAGGACCTGCCTGCTTCCTCAGTACTTGAGGTGTGGCCCGAGCCCTGGATGTGACCCAGGCCTGGGCCCCTTTGGGGCTGGAAAAACTGTCTCCACGGCAACAGCTTGAGATTTCTTCCTTGCTGTGTTTTGCAGCTGCATGGCGGGCTCTTCCACTGCAGCTGAGTCTCAGCAGTTATGGAGAGCAGACAGGTCAAGGAGCCGACTACTGTACAACAGAGTTGATAGTAACACTGAGCAGATAGGATCTAAGCAGGCCTTATCTGAATCTCAGCACAATACGTAAACCTTAAAGAGAAGCAAGAGATCAAGAGGCCAGAGATTTGGAAATTGTTCATTTTTATAAAACACACTTGTCTCAGTTTTAAAGCTGGATTTTCTAAATGAAGAAACCTATAAATGTAAGGTCCTGCTCACGTCTGGATGCCTCATTTCCGGTGATCTTACATATGGTATTTGTAAAAACTTAATTCAGGCTTTCAGAATCTGAGACTGATAGAAAACATTCGCCCACTGGGATTAATACAGGTGCTGTTTACGTTTTGTGACTCTTTATTTGGGAGAAATGTGTATCTGGGTTCCTTGAAGGGGGAAATAAGATGCTAATGTTTGATCCAAATGAATTAATTGTTGTGGAGCTCCATTCAGTTATTTTCCACAGCTATGCTTTCCTTTCCCATTCTCAGTTCAAACTTGTGTCTCTTAGAGATTTGAGAGGGTGGAACAGAAGACGCAGCATTGCTGTAAAACCATTTGTTCTGGGGGGGTTGGTTTCATTTCAAGGGATTTAATTTCCACAAGAAACAATTTTTGATCTGGTAATGCACAGCACATGGATAAAAGACTGCCTCAGCTGTCTGGTGTCCTCTGAAAAGTCATTATGTGCATCTCTGCTGCCCCCTACTGATTGCATGAAATCTGTGCTGTAAGAAATAAATAATCCATTTCTAACTTGGTCATGATGTGGAGGTGTCCATGTTGGACTGGGATGGACAAGGTCAGAAATCCACATGCCACCAGGTTATGGTCCAACAGGTTTATTTGAAAACACAAGATTTCGGACCCTCACTTCTCCTTCAGGTGTTAGGCTATGAAGATGCGACTAACAGGACACACAAGTCTGGAGTGGGAGAATGTCATCCCTGATCCTGAGGTACTGTCTGAGGAAAAGAAAAAGACATGGACCAATGTAATTGCCTTCAGTTGGTGTATGATTAAGTGAGGACCTTTCCCAGTGAAATGAAATGACACAAATAATGTTCCTCACTAAGTTTAAGATAGGAGAAATTCTCTGTAAAGATCTTGTGTTATGATCCTGGTTGATGATAATATTAGACAAATCAAAACCCAGAGTGAGGGCTGGCTTAATAGACCACGCTTTAGTTTTTATTTACCATCATGGTCATTCTCTGAACATATTCACAAGAGGCTGTCAATGTACTTTTGTTAAAAGAACAGAAAATATGATTATTCAAAACAAAAATAATCTATATTACACCTTACAAGAACAGTTTAAAAGGTCTTCTTACAAACGTCAGTACGAAATAATCAGCCTTTTACCCTACAACAACGTTATAGACACTTCAACCTCAGTGAAGGACCACCCTAACTTGACATGCATATTCCTTGTCAGATGGCATGGGAACAGTTACTTTCTTTTTGACAAATTCTTGTTCAATGCTATTTTCTTTAATTGATAACTTCTCCTCAGAATTTTAAATTAGCCAGGAACTCATCTTACTTACTACCTTACATGGGTTCTTTAACCTCGTGTTGTCAACAGCTTTGAAGGATGTAGTCCTTTCTGACACCTCTGCAGCCATCTGTTTTTGGATTTTATGAGTAACTCAGGACTGTTTTCTCAGCTGCAGTTTGGAACAAACTTCCGATTAAATCCACTCATGCCAAAACATTACAGAATTTCTTGTTTTTCTTAAGCATGGGAAAATTCACATAGTCCTTATTTTCATTTCTGTATGTAGTCCTTGGCCTTAGAGGCATAGAGACCCACAATACAGAAAAGGCCCTTTGGCCTATTGCATCCATGTAGATCAAGAACAGCCACATATCTATTCTAATCCCATTTTCCAGCCTTGTCTCACACTGCTGCCCATTTACTTTGACAAATTCTCTTTTGGTCAGATTTATAACCAACTTAGCTCTTTGTACCCAATCAAACAATTTAATTAAGTGGCGTAAATGTTCTTCCCAGCTCTGGCAGAACACAACCAAGTTGTTGGGGTAGACAATGCAATTGTACAGTCCTCGAAAGACTTAGTTGATTAATCATAGAAAAAAAATTGCTGGTGCATTTTCCTATTCTAACCAGCTTGATTTTGCCTTGATAAAGTCCGTCCAGTTCTACAAAATCTGAAATTTCTTTGTCTCTACCATTGAATGGAACTTGCCAATATCCTTTTATCAGGTCAATTTTAATGATGAGTTGTACACATCCAGTTCTTTCACTGCAGCCTTCTAATATTGGAAGAGGGTAGGAGTCCATTTTTGTTGTCACACTAACATTTTTTCACTCATGGGATGTGGGTGTCACTAGCTGACCAGCATTTATGGCCTATTCTTCTTTGCTCTTGAGAAGGTGGTGGTGAGCTGCCTTCTTGAATTGCTGCGGTCCATATGTTATAGGTAGAGCCGCAATGTTATTAAGGAGAGAATTCAAGGATTTTGACCTAATGATAGTGAAAGAATGACAATATATTTACAAGTCAGGATGGTGAGAGGCTTGGAGGGGAATTTTCATATGGTAATGTTCCCATGTATCTGCTGCCCTTATTCTCTAGATGGAAGTGGTCATGGGTTTGGAAGGTGCTGTCTAAGAATCTTTGGTGAATTTCTGCAGTGCATCTGGTAGACAGTACAACTTCTGCTAATGAGCATCAGTGGGAGACAGACAAGATGCTTGTAGATGTAGTGCAAATCAAGTGGGCTGTTTTGTCCTGGATGGTGTCAAGCTTCTTGAGTGTTGTTGGAGCCGCACCCATCCAGGCAAGTGGGGAGTATTCCATCACACTCCTTATTTGTGTCTTGTAGACTTTACAATAATCAGTACAGAACCTTTGGGCTGAATGTTCACACTTTTTGGCAGACTGTTTTTTTTGATGAGATTCATTGCAGGCCGCCTGCGGTGGCTCCTGTCATCTGTTCTAACCCAATTGTCGACTATTCAACTTATTAAATATGCAACTGGCTCCTGGACCCGTGCAAGAGTGGCAGAAGTGCTTGAAGCTGTGGGGCCTTTGTAACTTTCACTCAATTGGTGTCATATTAAAACACGTCTTCACAGCACTTCAGGTGCTACAAGTCAGGTTGTACCCTTCACACTTTGGTCCAGTACTTCTATTTAACCTACAAAATCAAATCTTTACATCTGAAGATGTTCTTGAATGTGGTGATTGAAAGAAGCAGAGTGCATTTTTGTCCAGACTGCCTAATAGGCCATGCTACCAGATGCAGCCAGCCCAGATGTATACAGCAGCCCAAGTCCATGTGATCTTCAGGGTCAAATACAATGCTCAACAATGCCGGAAGTAGGTCAATGATGTTCTGCACTCTCCAGGAGTTGATACCATTATTTTCCTTCTGCTCACTCACACTCATAGGGCCACCAATACTCACTCTAACTCTTCCTTTGCACACACAGCTCACTAAGGCTCTTGAACTGCAACTCCCACGATTGTATGCCCTGTGTTCACTTTTCAGCTATCGCCCAACTCATCCTCTCAAGCTGCTAATCCATCATGATCTCTTTTGCTTCCTATTTACCCAACTGGGGACACCTTACTACCACTCCTACCCCTGCATCACTACTAATGCTTCTCCTATCTATCCATAATACTCAAGTCCTCTCTTTGTGTCGTTACAAGAAAAGACGCCTTGAGCTTCGTTGTTCTATGTTGTGCTGCTCTTCCATTATTGCCAGTGGTAACGTATTCTCATCCTGAACAAGCTTTTAGCCCACTTTTGCAATAATACCCTCCCTTGACTTCTGCAGATGCTGGTGGGGCGCTATAAACCACTGCAAGGGACTGATGTAGCTACGCTCACTCCACCTCTGCCTCTGAGGAAAAAGCCACTCAACTCTAAGAGGTTGCACTGGCAAGGCTTTCACCTGCACCTCCACCAACTCAAACATTTTCACCTCTGTGGTTTTTCCTCGTAGGTTAAATTTGGGAACACAGTCTGGTGAGCACATCACTTACACATCACTGCAGTTCATCAAAGAAGAAATATTTGAGGTTGGTGGCATTCAGAGGACTGCTCGAAACTAGTCACCTGCTCAGCCTCAGGCAGAAGACAATCCCATGGCCTTGACCATTGATGAATTTTTCAAAATGCACAAAAATGCGTAGGACTTTTAGGCAGGTTGGTCAGAGACAGTTGGTAAACTGGATTGAAGGATAGAGGAATCCATCAATGTTATCAGTGTCATAATTACTTTAGCATGCATCTGTCTGGCTGCCTTAATGGTGACGGTCATGAAACCTCACTTAGTGTCTGCCAGACATGTGCAAAGACTTATACTCCATTGTGATAGCCATTGGTGCTCAGGAAAGGCAAAAGGAGTACAAGGGACCTCAACCTCACTCCAGTTGCCCCTTCAGAGAGATACTGGTGCCAGCAGGAGAAACAAGTCAAGAAGTTTCCTCTCAGAACACTCCAGAATGGTGTGGCCCCCTCCATTACCATCATGGTAGTGATACTGAAGCTTGCAGAAGTCCAAACTGAGTTAGCAAGTCTGGACACTGTAGGCCCAAATGCTTCCTGTCCAATGGGCCTAATGCAAAGCAAGCTCCCTTCTTTCAGTTATGGACATTCGGACTGCACTTAGACAAATTGGAAGTGAAAGAACGAAAAACCCATGCTGAGGGCACATAGGTGGTATAGGTGACACTTCATTGTAAATTATCTTGCACTTCTCTAAATATATGATCACTTGCACTCTTACATGTCTTTTCTAGTTTCTTCGTAGCTGTTGGATATGGTGAAGTCACACTTATTTGAGACAGGAACATCCTATTCAGACATCCAAACCATGAAAAAAGTTGTAACGGTCAAACATTGCTCATCTCTCACAAGCAATCGACGTGACTACAGGTAGACATCAGGGATCCATGAACCATGACATTGATGAGTGCAGCCAAGGCTAATTTGGACAACACAGAAACTACAGGCAATGTACAGAGATTGTGTTTGAGGCTGCTCTGCATGGATCATCCACACCTACACCCATGTGTGAATCAGTGACACTGCCAAACATCTCTGCAGCTGTTATTTTTCAGCTTTTCAAGGGAGTGCATTCCATTCAAGACTGTAAGGTGTTCATTGGAAGTTCATATTTCCACTGGCCCTCATAGCTCACTGGTCTGCTGAGAAAACTGCAAAAACACAGCCTGTCCAAGGTTAAACAATGTCCTTCAGGATGCTCAAGATTTCAGCACAATTTACTGTTATACAAACTCTGCAATGTTGAAGATTAATCAATATTGGAAGGGTGAAAAGGAGCAGCCCTTCAGCCCACTAAGACTGCGCCAATACATGACGCCTTTCTAAACTAAAAACCTTTTGCTTCTACGCTGTACGTACCTATTAACATGTCTGTTGAAATGCGTCCTTAATGTTGCTATTGTATCCTCCGCCACCTCCTCTGGCAGCGCATTCCAGGCACTTATCACCCTCTGTGTAAAAAATAAAACCTGCCTCTCACATCTCCTCTAAACTTATCCCTTTTTACCTTAAACCTACAACCCTTGGTAATTGACATTCCTACCCCGGGAAAAGGACTCTGACATCCATTCTATCCATGTCTCTTGTAATTTTGTAAACTTTTATCAGGTTGACCCCTCACCCTTTGATCTTAAAGTAAAGACAAACCAAATTTGTCCAATCTCTCCTCATAGCTAATACATTCCAAACTAGTGAACATTCCAGTAAAGCATTTCAATTCCCTCTCCAAAGCCCCCACTTCCTTCTGGTGGTGTGGTGACCAGAACTGTGGACAATATTCCAAATATGGCCTAACTGAAGTTCTACACAGCTACAACATGACGTGAATTTTTTTACCCTGTTTCCTGACCGATGAAGGAAAGGATGCCATATGCCTTCTTGACCACCTTATCTACTTGTGTTGCCACTTTCATGGAGCTGTGAACCTGTATACCCTGATTCCTTAATGTTAGTAAGGGTTCTGACGTTTACTGTATACTTCCCTCCTGCATTAGATCTGCCAAAAAGCATTTGAGCAGATTAAAATCCATCACTATTTCTCCACCCAAGTCTCTATCTACATCCTGTTGTATCCGCTGGCAATCCTCCTCACCATTCACAGATCCTCCAATCTTTGTGTTGTCTGCAAACTTACTAATCAGGCCACCTACATGTTCCTCCAAATCACATAACTAACAAACAACAGGGGTACCAGCATTGATCCTTATGGAACACTACTTGTCACAGATCTCCAACCTGAAAAACACCTTTCCACTGCTACTCTGTCTTCTGTGACTAAGCCAGTTCTGTATCCATTTTACCAGCTCACAGCAGATCCCACGTGCCTTCACCTTTCATGTTAGCCTGCTATGACACGAACCACTGCGTATTACAAAGAAATGGATTCTAACTAAGAAAAAGCTAGGGAATTATGGACCAGTAAACCTGACATCAGTAGAGGGTAAGCTGGAAGGTATTCTGAGGGACAGGATTTACATGCATTTGGAAAGGCAAGGGCTGATTAGGGAGAGTCAACATGGCTTTGTGCATGGGAAATCATGTCTCACTAATTTGATTGAGTTTTTTGATGAAGTGACAAAGAAGATTAATGAAGTCAGAGCGGTAGACATTGTCTATATGGGCTTCAGAAAGACGTTCGACAAGGTTTTGCATGGTAGACTGGTTAGCAAGCTTAGATCACATGGAATCCAGGGGGAGCTAGCTAATTGAAAAGACAATTGGTTTGAAGGTAGGAGACAGAGGGTGGTAGTGGAGGGTTGTTTTGGGACTGGAGTCCTGTGACCAGTGGAGTGCTGCAAAAACTGGTGGCGGGTCCAGTGCTTTTCATCATTTATATAAATGATTTGAATGTGAAAATTGGAAGTATGGTAAATAAGTTTGCAAATGACACCAAAATATGTGGTGTAGTGGAGAGTGAGGAAAGCTATGTTAGAGTACAATGGGACCTTGATCGGATGGGCCAATGGACAGAGGATGGCAGATTGCATTAATTTAGATAAATGTAAGGTGTTGCATTTTGGTAAGGCAAACCATGGCAAGTACAGTTACTGGTCGGGCCCTGGGGAGTGTTGCTGAGCAAAGAGACCTAGGGGTGCTGGTGCATAGTTCTCTGAGAGGGAATTGCAGGTAGACAGGGTAGTGATCAATGTGTTTGGCACGCTTGCCTTCATTGGTCTGTGTATTGAGTAGAGGAGTTGGGATGTCATGTTGCGGCAGTACAGAATGTTGCTTAGGCCATTTTTAGAGTACTGTGTATAGTACTGGTCTGCCTGGTATAGAAAGATGTTTTTAAACTTGAAAGGGTTCAGAAAAGATTTAAGGAATGTTTGCCAGGAATGGAGGATTTGAGCTACAGGGAGAGGCTGAATAGTCTAGAGCTTTTTTCCCTGGAACATTGGAGGCTGAGGGGTGACCTTAAAGACATGTATAAAATCATGAAGCGCATGAATAGGGTGAATAGCCAAGGTCTATTTCCCACGGTAGGGGAGTCCCAAACTAGAGGAAATAGATTTTTGGTGGTACTGAATGATTTAAAAGGAACCTGAAGGGCAACTTTTTCACTCAGAGGGTGGTGTGTGTATGGAAGAAGCTGCCAGAGGAAGTGGTGGAGGTGGGTATAATTACAACATTTAAAAGGCATTTGGATGGGTATACGAACAGAAAGGGTTTAGAGGGATATGGACCGAATACTGACACATGGGACTTTGTCAGTTTAGGATATCTGGTTAGCGTGGACGAGATGGACCAAACAATCTGCTTCTGTGCTGTTTAACTCCATGACTCTATGACTCTACAAGTAATGGCACAAGTCAATGGTACAAGTCCTCAGGATTCAGTAGGGTGTTCCTTTTGCTTCCCAAGTCCTTTAGTTCTCTCATCTTTTCATTCAGGTTCTCTCACATCCTCACTGGAGGGATATAGAGTGACTGGTTCACAAATTATAAAGTCTTTGACATATTGGCTAAAAACAACTGCATATTAAAAATGGCAGGTGAAAATAAGCTTTTTTTAGGCTTTAAGTATTGTACTAAAAAGAAAGAAGGAGAGAGCCACCATCTCCCCTTTCTCTAGTCCAAAGACTTCTGCCAGTATTGTTCACACCCATAAGCTGCTCAGCTACTCAGGAACCAATCTGATA
Organism: Ginglymostoma cirratum; assembly: GCA_024137785.1. NCBI lineage: Eukaryota > Metazoa > Chordata > Chondrichthyes > Orectolobiformes > Ginglymostomatidae > Ginglymostoma > Ginglymostoma cirratum. Next base: position 12,020,955 of record JAHRHZ010000085.1, on the reverse strand, counting down.
GTTGTTGTCAGGCTGATGAACTTTGGCATCCACAACTCCACAAACCAATTAACAACCTGTTCAGCCAAATCTCGCCATGTACTCTTCTCTATCATTATGCTTTCTTTTTCTTTAACTTTCAGTTTCTCTTTTCTTCTCTTCATTTCTAATCCAAATCTTTTCATTTTTTCTCCCTAAGTAAAGTTTTGTGTTTTTTTAATTTTGAACCGAATCCTAGCAAATTCAAACTTCGACATATCCAATTCAGATTTTCCCCTTTTTAATTTTAAATATTAAATATTTACTTTCAACATCCCATCCTTACAACATCCTGCTTTTATTCCTGCCTTTAATGTATTTCCTATTCTCTAAACTAAAATAAACTTAATTCTGAAATTCTAGGGTCTAGGCCCGAAATGTCAGCCTTCCTGCTCCTCTGATGCTGCTTGGCCTGCTGTGTTCATCCAGCTCTACACTTTGTTATCTCTGAAATTCAACCCTGGTATTTTATGAACTGAATTAAAATTTTACTCAATCCTAGATTCTTCTGATATTAAGCAAATGATGATGAATGTTTACCTACCTATCATAAACCCAAATGTAGAAGCAAATTTCTATTAATACTAGTGGTTCTTGCAATCACCTACTTTATGAGAAATGCTGGGCTTAAGTTCTGGAAGGACTCCCTGACTTTTTTTTTGTAACATATCTAGCTCTATTTTAAAATCCAAATTCCAAAAATTTATATATATACTTATATACAAATTTTTAATCTTTAGTTACAATGACCTTAACTGTACACAACGGTACACACCATTAGACACTTCTAATAACTCAGCTACAGCTATCAGAAATCCGTCCATAAAATTTGATGAAGCTCTCTGTAAAAATGCAGGTGGGGGAATTATTCTTATTGCTGATTGCGTTTTTAGCTGAGCAAGGTTTACTAAGGCACTAGCTGGAGCATTAGAGGCAATGGCCTGGTGGTGTTATCGCTGGACTGTTAATCCAGGGATCCAAATAATGTTCTGGGGATCTGGGTTTGAATCCCGCCACGGCAGATGGTAGAATTTGATTTCACTAAAATATATCTGGAATTAAGAAACTAATGACCATGAATCCATTGTCGATTGTTAGGAAAAACCCATCTTGTTCACGAATGGAGAGAAACTGCCATCCTTACCTGGCCTGGCTTACATGCGACTCCAGACCCACAGCAATGTGATTGACTCTGAACTGCCCTCTGGTCAATTAGGGATGGGCAATAATTGCTACCTAGCCAGCAATGCCCTCATCCCATTAATGAATGAAAAAAAAATTAGAGATGAAAATTTACTATTAATCTAATATCAACATTACATGCTGACTGACTTCATAATCTGCCTACCCTTTATACTCCTGATGCAAACTTCCAGGCAAACGGAAAAACAACTTGCCCAAGAATGCATGCATTACAAGTCTGGACCTCTCTGTCTCCATCTCGGGTAACCACCTAGAAACCGATGTCCATTTCAAGCCCACTGACTCCCACAGCTACCTGGAATACACCTCCTCCCACCCACCTTCCTGCAAAAATGCCATCCCCTATTCCCAATTCCTTTGCCTCCGCCGCATCTGCTCCCAGGATGAGACATTCCACTCCCGTACATCTCAGATGTCCTCATTCTTCAGGGACCGCAACCTCCCCCCCTACAGTGGTCGAGAACGCCGTCGACTGTGTCTCCCGCATTTCCCGTAACACATCCCTCACGCCCCATCCCCACAATAATAACCAAAAAAAATCTCCCTCGTCCTCACGTACCACCCCACCAACCTCCGGATCCAACGCATCATCCTCCGACACTTCCGCCATCTGCAATCAGACCCCACCACCAAAGACATCTTTCCCTCCCTACCCTTATCTGCTTTCCGGAGGGACCACTCCCTCCGTGACTCCCTTGTCCGCTCCACACTCCCCTCCAGCCCCACCACACCTGGCACTTTTCTCTGCAACTGCAGGAAGTGCTACACCTGCCCCCACACCACCTCCCTCACCCCAATCCCAGGCCCCAAGAAGACTTTCCACATCAGGCAGATGTTCACCTGCACATCTGCCAATGTGGTATACTGCATCCGCTGTACCCGTTGTGGCTTCCTCTACATCGGGGAAACCAAGCGGAGGCTTGGGGACCGCTTTGCAGAACACCTGCGCTCAGTTCGCAACAAACAACTGCACCTCCCAGTCGTGAACCATTTCAACTCCCCCTCCCAATCCTCAGACGACATGTCCATCCTGAGCCTCCTGCAATGCCACAGTGATGCCACCAGAAGGCAGCAGGAACAACAACTCATATTCAGCCTGGGAACCCTGCAGCCCAATGGCATCAATGTGGATTTCACAATCTTCAAAATCTCCCCTCCCGCAACCGCATCCCAAAACCAGCCCAGCTCATCTCCACCTCCCTAACCTGTTCTTCCTCTCACCTATCCCTGCCTCCCACCTCAAGCCCCACCCCCATCTCCTATCTACTAACATCATCCCGCCCCCTTGACCTGTCCGTCCCCCCTGGACTGACCTATCTCCTCCCTACCCCCCCACCTACACTCACCTTTACTGGCTCCATCCCCGCCTCTTCGACCTGTCTGTCTCCTCTCCACCTATCCTCTCCTCTATCCATCCTCTATCTGCCTCCCCCTCTCTCCCTATTTATTTCAGAACCCTCTTCCCCTCCCCCATTTCTGATGAAGGGTCTAGGCCCGAAACGTCAGGTTTTCCTGCTCCTATGATGCTGCTTGGCCTGCTGTGTTCATCCAGCCCCATGCCTTGTTATCTCGGATTCTCCAGCATCTGCAGTACCTTTTATCTCTGATGCATTACAAGGATGCCATTTTATACTTTAAATGTTACCCGTAGTGTCAAAATGCACACGGGAGAAGGTTGAATCTTGCAGCCTGTGATTCATTCACAGGTGTGTAGTCCAAATTCTCCTATTTTACCCATATTGCCAGCTATCAGCAGGGTCCAAGTTGTCAAATATACATTTTCAAAATAGTGACCTCTACTTGTAGGTTTTCACATTATCCAGGAGAAATTTTTATTTGACCACAATTTGTGGCTGTGGCTTAATTTGTTATCGAGAATCAAAGTTGTCCACATATCATTAAACATTGAATTGCAATATCTCAATGTTAAATTAAAATCTTGGCCCAGTTATTCAAGGTTACCAGCTACTGTTAGGAGGATAGGACTGGATCGAGTGCAGTAATCTCTCATAATGAGATGCACCGAGTTTTTGGTTACCAGTAAGAGGCTGGATATTATCAGTTGCCCTCATTGAAAAGCGCAATCTTTTATCCACGGACAGTGAATGGTAAACAGAACAAACTTTTACTCAGCACCGTCAAGATAAATACAAATGTTTTATCTTCCATATCTTTCAGATAAAGGCAGTTGACACATATCCATTTCTGATTGCATAGATCAGGTTTCTAGTATTGGGAGAATTATAGGTAAAACTAAAAAATGTATCGCTGATATGACAGTATAGCAATGGCTCCTGCAGTATCATTCTTTTCATGATAATTTAAGAAATCTCAGCCACAACCTGAATGAAAGTGAATTAATTTCCAAGTGAGAAACAACTGATAATTAATGTACTGCTCATGGGTAAATTAAAATGGATTAAAACACTGTACTCGTACAGTCAATGTCATGTGACTATTTTTAGTTTGTTGTTATCTTTACATAAGCATGTTCACTGAAAAGAAAGCTTGTCTCCTCTCCTCCAGATTGCCATAGTTAATCTGTATCTGAATCATAATCACTTTGTTAATCTATTAGCCTGTCAGCAAAGCCTGGATCAAACTCATGACGTTGCTGCGACTGGCAGGACATTTTTTGTAAAGACATTTGGATGCTTATTTATACTTTTGTACTCCTGGCCTAGTTCAAAGCTCACTCATCGCTGTGAATAAGCAAAGGACTGTGTCATTTACACTTCAATAGCTCCTTGTGAATTATTCACGTCGCATCATTAGCCACATGGTCGAATAGAACTTCATAGAATGTCTATGGTGTGGAAGCCTGCCGTTCAGCCCATACTGCCCCTCCAAAGAGCAAACATATAAAAGATTGTGCTGATCACAATAACTAAACCTTAAAATGATCATTATTTGTCTATCTCTGTATTTCTGTCTGTCTGTCTGTCTCTCTCTCTCTCTCTGCCTTCCCTCTACACTCCCCAACCCCTGCCACCCAGCCATCCACACACCCATACACATACTGCTAGGCTCTCTAACTAGTGGAAATAACTTGTCCTTTTGAACTCCATCTGCTCTCCTAAGCATTTTGAATCTTTTAATACAAATTATATCTTTGCCTCATAAATTCCAGTGAATACAGTTAATGTTTATATAATCTCTTGTCATAGTTTAACCCTTGAATATTGTTAGTGAATCAATGCTGCTTTTCCTTGAAGGCCAGTTTAAGGGTCTGAGGGCTTGAGCGTGTTGGTGAACACATGGCAAATGCAGTATAATGTGGATAAACGTGAAGTTATACACTTTGGTATGAAAAACAGAAAGGCAGAGTAGTATTTAAATGGTAATATATTGGGAAATGTGGATATGCAAAAGGGTCTGCACACCAGTCAGTGGCAGTAAAAGGTGGATGAAGTAAACAATCAGAAAGGCAAATGGTATGTTGGCCTTTTTTGCAAGAGGATTTGAGTTCAGAGCAAGGATATCTTATTGAAGTTATACTAGGGTGAGTCTACACCTGGAGTATTGCATGTAATTTGTGGCCTCCCTACCTAAGAGAGAATATACTTCCCATTGAGTGTGCCGCAGATACGGGGGATAGCAGGACTGTCCTGTGAGGAGAGATTGGTTTCACTGGGCCTGTATTCGCTAGAGTTCAGAAAAATGAGAGGAGATCTGATTCAAAGTATGCAATTCTAATGGGGCTAGACAGATAAATGCAGGCAGGATATTTCCCCTAGTTTGGGAATCTAGAAACAGGGACTACAGATGCAGGATACAGGATAGGCCATTTATGACCAAGATGAGGAAATATTCCTTCATTCAGAGGGTTGTTAACTTTTAGAATTCTCCACCACAGAAGACTATGGGGCTAGGTAAATGAGTGTAAGAGATTGCTAAATTGTTAAATATTGGAGACATCGAGGGGTATGTGGAGAAAGTGGAAATATTGAATTGAGATAGAGGATCAGCCATGATCATATTGAATGACAGAGCTGGTGTGAATGGCTCCTGCTCCTAGTTTCTATGTGTTGTTCTAGAAGTGAACACAGCACTCCAGGTAAAACCAGGGCTTTAATGCTGAAGCAGGTCCTCTAGATAGGAATACCATCGTTCCATTAATCTTTTTGATTGATTTTTTTTCTGTCCCTATCCTTGGATCCAACAAAGATTATAGAGTCATAGATTATTATAGCATGGAAATGTCCTTTGACCAATTGAATTGCACTGGTAATCAAGCACCGATCCACTCTAATCCCATTTCCCAGCACTGGGTCCATGGCTCTTATCACATTTTCAAATTAACCTGTTCAAAGGTGTTATTCATCTGGAATAGGTGGGATATGAAACTGGAGCTTCTGGTCCAGAGGTAGGGACACTATCACTATGCCACAGGAACCCTAATCTATAACCTTCTACATTATGACATTTAAAGTGTTTGTCTAAATACTTCTTAAATGTTGTAATGGTTCTTTTCTCTATCATCTGAAGGGCTCTAGCCCAGGCAATATCCTGTCAATATTCTGTGCACCCTCTCCAGAGGCCACAAGATACAGGAGAAGAATTTGGCCATTCAGCCCATCAAATTTGCTCCCCTATTCAATCATGGCTGATAAGAGAAATCACACCTTCGCTTTAGTTTGGTGGCTACAACTGCACACAGTATTCCAGCTGTGGCCTGAATAATATCCTATACAGCTCTATCATAACCTCCCAGTTCTTGGATTTTATCCTTCAACTAATAAAGGCAAATATCCAGTATGCCTTCTTAACCACTGTATCCACTTGTTCTATTGCCTTCATGGATCTACGTATGTGTGCACAAAGGCCTCACTGATCCTCAGTACTATCCAGGGTCCTACTATTCATTGTATATTTCCTTGCTTTGTTAGATCCTTATGGGACATCACCGATCACATTGTGTTAAATAATCCTACCAATAATTCAAACTTTATGGTTCCTTCCATTCAGTCAATTTTGCAATCAGGTTAATAATTTGTATTTAATTTCAGCTTCAACAATTGAAAAAAGTCGTTATGGCGAGAAAAAGTTACACATGCATTTGCACAGAAAGCTATGAGGTGAGTTGGAATCCGTGCATATCTCTCCCTTAAATTTTGTCTTAAGTCCCCTGAACTACCTTTGAAGTCTATATTGAATCAATTTCACTTTTCTCTTGCTTGTCATTCTTTGATAAGACTGAGTACAATCTCAACATAATGACCTCTTACAACATAACCAGCTATTTCTTAACTATGTTCAGATTGAACAATCTTATATAATTAATAGATTTTGACAGTCGCCAAAGATGTCAATGCAAGATAGGTTAGTGGAAGCATATTCTATAGTAATAATCAAACAGAATTACATATAGAGTTCAATTGCAGGGAGGTGAAGCAAATCAGACGTTCTAATTTAGAGCTAGCATGGGCACAACGGCAAAATGGCATTCTTCTGTGTTGTATTGCTATGATTCAACCTTATATATAATCAAGCAGGAAAATGCCATGTCTTCTGTAGTAGGATGTCGCTACATATTCCTTTTCGCACCAAATTTTTTTTTTATTTTCAACTTTTATTTTTGCCTTCTCTTTATTCATTTTCCATTGTGATCCTTTTCTGTTAACCTTCTTCCTCATCTCCTTTTCTCTCACTTCTGTTATATTCCTTTACACCTCTTTCTTTTCCCTTTTCATCCTGCACATCTCTATGACTTTGCTGGGGAGAAATGTCCTTCACAACCTTAATCTTTTCCTTGCAGGGCTCTTAATCTTCCCTCAAGTCCCAGAATAGGAATAGCACTTCACATTACACACAGAACTTCAACTTTAAGGAATGGATCCCACCCGGTAACTGCTCCAATACCACAGGTAAATCTTAAGTTATTTAGATTTTGATGCTTGAATACACACACCTGTTTTATAGCCTTTTGGGGGAACAGAAACAGTAAGATATCAGCTAAACTGTCAACTGTATCTGAAGAATTGAAAGATACCCATTACTGTTATTTATATTTGTTCTTGGATAAGGGGTTGCCTGCTTTACATAGTAGTAGAGAGAAAATAAATGAGCAGCAAGTTGCAATATTTGCAATTAATTGAACAGCAAAACAATAAACAATGTTAATGAAGTTCCAGCGACTTAGTCATTATATCTTGCTTATACATTAAGTAGCTGATGTAAAGACTGCTGCATTTCCCAATTCCACTATGGTTGCATATTATCATCTTACAGCAGTTAGTCAGTTTAAAGTCAGTATAATATTGTAGATGCATTAAGCACCATTTTTATTTAGATTTTCAAAAGATTACAATTTTCAGTTGCATCACATGAAAAGACATAATACAAATCTCAGTTAAAAATTCTGCTTAATCCAGAAAGTTTTGTTCTTTTCATTGTTGCTCCAGTATTAATTCACCACTATACAGTTATGTGGTCATTTTATTGGATTATTTAAGGTATAAATTTGCTATGTTATATATTTGTATTGTACAGTGAATGTCTAATATTCCAGTGTGCTTAATATCAAATTTAAAATATTAACTGGAGAGAGACTGCGGAATGCTGTAGTACAAATGAAACTTCCATCTGTCCCAAAGTTGATCTACTGTGTCAGAAAGGCCATGAGTGTAAGGTGGTGGTGGTCCCAGTTTGCATGTTAGTTGACCCCTCCAGAATCTGCCAAGGTGAAGGAAAGTATATGATAGCAGTTCAGGGGTAGTGAAGCCCAACTGTGTGTCTGGGGCTAGATCTAGATCAAAGACAAATGGCAGCATCACACAAGAAGTGGGGGACCTATGTGCTTAGCCAATGAATCAATGACCATGAGGATATTATGCCAATTCCAGCAGCAGTCTACCAGTCTTTGCTGATTGATTGTCCCAAATGCACACAACTGAAATTTCCACTAACCTGTTGGGAATAGTAATAGGAAAAGATGGGTGATACTGCCACATGCCAGCTCAATGCACAGAACTGATACCCTAACATCTATTATTTATTGTGCTCTCACTGTTATAAGAGCAGTGGATTAAATACTTGTGACCATTTGCAATGGACAGCATGAAGTAAACTTGACATGAACACAATGCAGCTGATCCAATACCCAATCAGTTTTCATGGTCAGCCTTCATTACCATTTGGTCAGACAACATTCACACATATGAAATTAATTTGTTGACGAGAGGAGTCCAAGTATTGAGGGCCCACCCGTGGGAGTCATCTGGCCCTGATGGAGCGAGGAAAGAAATGCCAGGAAGGGATCAATCATGCAAACATAAGACTACATTAGTAAACGTTATCAAAGTAGGGAAAATGCCATCAAACTAACAGAGTGGGAGAAGGGTTTTAGTGAAGGGAGATTTAGAAATCTAACAGTAAAAGTTGAGGCAATTGGGAAAGTATATTGTTGTGGGTAGACACGCTGTGTGGGACAGGAAGGGATAGACAGTTAAAAGTAATTTTGCATCTAAGAATAAGGTCCATGTAGGAAATAGTAATAAACATAACACTGAAGTTACTTTAACAAAAGCAAAATACTGTGGATGCTGGAAATAAAAACAGATAATGTTGAAGAAACTCAGCTGGTCTGGCAACATCTATGGAGAGAGAAACAGAGTTAACGTTTCGAGTCCAATATGACTTTTCAAAAACTGGTCAGTTTATCTGAATGCATGGAATGTATGCAATAAAATAGATGAACTAGTGGCACAAATAGTAGTAAGTAGTTTAGATCTAATCACCATTATGGAGCATGGTTTTGATGTGACCAAAATTGGGAAATAAATATTCCATGATACACAACATTTCAAATTGAGAGAAGAATGCAAATAGAGGATGGGTGCTCCTTGATATAAGGACATTAGTGCAAAAAATCTTGATTTAGAAAATCAAGAAATAGAAACTGTGTAAGTTGGAGATCTGGAATATCAAAGGAGTCAGAATATGTTGGTGGGAGTAGTTTGTTAGCCTCTAGCAATAGCTGTATTGCTGAACAGAGCATTAAACGAGAGATTGTTGAATATTGTATTAAAGACAATGCAATAGCTGTGAGGATGAATCAAGTTGGTAAAAATAGTCTAGAAGATGATGTTTTATCAATGAGTTCGACAGGAACTTTGACATGACCTACTCCAACTGCAAACTAAAATTGTATACGTTAAAAGAAACCAATTACATTGGTATGAGAAGAGATCTGGCTAAGGTCGATTTGGTAAATAGGCTAAAACCTATGGCTGTAAATGAGCAGTAGGAAACAATTGCAATGTATAATTTAAAATATTAGAAAGACACATTCCATTCAAAAACAAAAATTCAGTGAGAAAGATGCTTCCATGGCTTACCAAGGAGGTAAATGATAGTGTTAGATTAAAACAAGAGGCTTGCAACAATGCAAAGGATAATTGTAAGTCTGGAAATTAGGAGTGTTTTAGAAACCAGTAAAGGGCAACCAAAAAGTTCATAAAAAGGAAAAGCTTGAATAGAGGATAAACTAGCCAGGTTATACAAATGCAAATTGTAAGAAATTTTATACGTGTGTAATAAAGAATGAGGTGCCACACACCATCCTGACTTGGAACTATATTTCTGCTCTTTTGCTGTCACTGAATCAAAATCCTGGAATTCCCTTCCCAATAGTACTATGAGTATATCTACATCCAGATGCACTGCAACAGTTCAAGCAACAAGGTCGCCGTCACGGCCACAATGGCAATTAGCTATGCTGCAAATGTTAGCCCAGAGACACCCACATATCATGAAATAATTAGAAAAAGTTATGAACTATAGTTATCTATTGTGAATTCCACTTCCTATTTCCAAATACCAGGCTTTGCCAAAGGGGAGACTACATCTGGGATACAGTGAACCCAAGTAGCTAAGATCATTTTCCGATGTAGGTAAGTTCAGAATCGTGAGCCAGAATTTACTTCAGGCCTATTTACTTCACTGTCAGCAAGGCAGGGAAAAATAAGCCTACTCCAGAATTCTACTGTTATTCTGTAGCAGTGACTATACACTGATTACACTATTCTGCAGGGCACTGAATGTTAGATGGTCAATTTCTATTGTTTTACCTGATTGCATAGCCAACACCTGCCTTATTTTACAATTTGTTCAATGTTATAAATTTAGTATTCATTGTTCTGTAATGTCTGTATTTCACAATAGACTCAGGATAACACAGTTTATTACTCTACAGTGCACCAGTTGGAAAGCATAGGCCTCGTGTCAGTTACTGTACAGCATCCATGCTAAGCAATCAGTGTTCATTACATCAAGTATCTATTGTCGGTTAGTGCCTATTATGGCACTCCCTGCTGAACAGTCAGGCCCTTAAAACACATTAAGCAAGAAGTTAGACTCCATAATCACCCTCTTTCAGTGCTACTTGCTCTCCTAATGCTCAAAAACAATATCAAAGATGAATGTGCACATTTCTGATGAGAAGTATACTAGATGTACACCTAACAAATGCCAATAGCAAGAGGAGAAGATATAAATTAGTGTGCACTGTTTATTCAATGTTAGCAATGTTGTACTTGAGCTGGATGCTGCAGCCTATATCCATTTTAACTTTACAAATTGTTATGGACCAGACCAAAGCCCCATCAAATAGATCAAGGAAATAGTCTAGACCCTAATTTTTAAAAATTTGAATGCAAGTGTAAGGTGCTGTGTTCCAGATGTAATTCAATTGGCTACAGTATTCGGCTTTAAACAAAACACACGTTCTTACTCTACAGTTAAAATCTTAAAAAAAAAAAATTGGTCTAACTTTAACTCTATAAAAAAAACTTAATAGAATAAAAGATTATTTAAGTGCTAAACAACAACAGTTCCAATATAGTACCATCCCATTACACGCCCTTGGCAAAGGTGAATTCAGTAAAATAGCTTGCCTCACATGCAATTCTGGCAGCAGAGGGAACCCAAGCTTTTAGCTGTAACAAAGAGAGAGAGAGAGAGAGATGTAGCAAAAAATCCCAACAACTACTGAAAGCTAAACTAAAACCCTGGTTCTGTGGGAGCTTGACTTCACCCATTCATGCTGCTTCTATTGTTCTAATTTTTAAAAAGAACCCAATTCTTCACCAGCTGTTTACTTTATTGGTTTGGAACAGACCACTCGCACCTCTGTCTCAACCTCCCTTCATAAAAAAACAAGATAAAATACACCTCTTAAAGCCATAGAATCATCACACAGCTGGTTGTGATCTTAGGTGGCTCAAAAGACACTCCACTAACACAATTTAAACAGATCATGAGCTACTTGCAGGGCAGTTGCTGGATTATGTTTTCTGGATGTTGCTGCAATTCCACTCACTTTGGGTTTTTTCCATATTTTATGAATGAATATCACAAGCAGATTCGGAGCACTGAAACTTTGGTATTTTAGTTAAGTCTGAGTCGTGTTGTGTTTTTGGAGGGATTTCCTCTGCGAGGCCTGGCAAGTTTTCTTGTCCTATCTTACCAAACCCAGCTCATTAGTTACCTACCAGTTTCCTATGGCATCTCTGACCTCTGATCCTGGTCCATTTTACCACCAAAATAACTGGCCACTCAACAGATATTGTGAGAATACCCTTGTGCCAACCCTATCTTTATAAGCCTATTGTGTACTCAGAGAAGCACAGTCAGTCCAGAGCTGCCCTGCACAACACAATTCCTGACATTTGCCCTGGACATGGCAGACAAGGAAAAATCAGTGCCACGCTTTTTGCAGGCAGTGTTCTCAAGTTTATGCTGGACAAGGTGATGCAGACATGGGACTGCCTCCTCCCTGAGTTCCAGCAGTGAAGCCCACAACACCAACCCATTCCCAGCACTATAGTAAGAAGGTCAATATTCTGACAGGATAAGTGCCACCACCTTCTCTCTAATACCTCACCCTCCCTCTATCTCTGCTGCTGTACCCACCTCTCACCAAGAGTCATGCACTACTGCTGTCACTTGCCTGCAGCATCTTCCTTACTCTCTGTTACCCACCCAACCCCTGACAGCACTAACTCTGAATTCTGTCAGTACTGCCTGCTCAAGCACTTGGGACCCTTCTCTACCTCCACCAAAAGTAACAGCTGTACCATCCAATTTCATATTCTGTACTACCTGTCCCTCTCTCTCTCTCTCTCTCAATCCAAGAGGAAAACGGTCTCTTTTCCTGATTCTTTCTTACCAGGCAGAGGCAAATTGTTGCTGCTCAAAAGGCAAGTGGCCTTCAACCAGTTGAGAGCTTTCCAGTCAGTGGGTCAAAGGTGTGACATGAGGGTTAGGCAAGGCTAGTACATATCCAATGCCAACCTTCATTGTGGGTGCCAGTGGTCACCACCCACCAAGCATAACCTGAGGTATTGATGACTGTTGTCCAAGACAGAGGACTGGAGGGTTGGAGTCGCCAGGTAGCTGTTCTGACTTCCATGTCTGGAAATGTCACTGTCTAGTTTCCATCCAATGGGTGGGACAATGAGAAACTGCATATCAATAAAGTGAGAAAAGGTCATACTATCATACTTATACATATGAATGGTGCAAGTATGTCTCTTGCTGCTCAACAGCAAAGTTGTCTTTCTGTTCCAAATTTGGTTGGAGAAATGAGCTTTTTACCCTCAACATCAGGAATCCTATTTCTGATGGGATCACACCATATTTTCCTAACTGACTTGCTCAAGTCCACATCATTCAGGGACTGGGAAGATTCCACTCATCTTGTTCTTCATTTCCTTCATGTTGATGAGCAATGAGCCAGAGGGTCTCCGTGAGTATTTGCAGCTCTGCAAGAACGCAACAAGCTGGCAGAGCAGAAGTGTCACACGTATCAGAGCTGCTCTGTGAATCCTGAGGAAAGCCCCCTTTTTGTCTGAGCTTGGGGATTCTCCTGTAGAAACGTGGGTCCTCCCCGAAGGAGGCAAACATTTTGCAAATAGTGAAAAAGTAAAGCAACATAATGGCATGCACTGTACAGATAAATTCAACCTCATGGTGTTAGCTTCTAAGTTAAGAATACATTTTACTGTAGATTGCTGTATTTAAGTTGGCCCAGCCTTGGAGATGGTGCCATTTTATTGACTCCAAATATCATGCTTTTGCATATATCTGGTTGACTATCTCTTTGCAACAACAAAATACTAGACTCATATTTGTAGTCTGCCTCGATTTTTCACCTCAGATATCATATTTCTCTTACTTTATACTATAAACGGATCAAGCAGATGATACAGGATGTATTGCAAAAGAACTTTCCAAAGACAAATTATATTGGACTCAATGTTAACTCTGTTTTTCTCTTCAAAATGCTACCATACCATCTAGGTTTCTCCAGCTTTTCCTGTTTTTGTTTCAGATTTCCAGCATCCACAGTATTTTTCTTTTATTAAAAAAGCACATTAAATATGGCAACAGCAAGTGAGAAACAGAAATGCTCCTCTGCTAAAAGTATTGAAGCATGAAGCTGTTTTCAAGGCAGACATGATAATATTTACTAACTTTTCAAATAACTATACTGTAGCAAAGGAATTCAATGAAAAAATAATATGGGAATAGAAAGAGGAGAAATCCACTTTGTAGAAGATGGCTGAGACCAAATGCACATCAGAACAGGAACCAGCCACTTGCCCAGTATTGAGTAGCATGCATTAGAATGGGTCTTCAAAATTGTCAGAATCATCATCACCCTATAATCATTTACGTGTGGCACAGCTACAAAGTTTATAAGGCTTTCCTAAAATATCAGGGAATATCAAAAACAGATTATTTTGCCAGAGAGCTAGAGACAGAGAATCTACAAGTCCAAAGGCTCTATGGTTTAACTTGCAGGAATATGGAATGTGGGTGGAAGCTTGAGCATGAATTAAAAAAAAAACAAATTCAAAGGAGTTAACATGAAGCTGGAAGATTTACTTAGCTCTCATGAGAAGGAAAGTTTCCATTAATACTCTCACGACAAAGGACAGTTCTCAGGCTAGATGTTACCAGGTAGATAAAGGAAAAAAGTAGAAGTCTCAAGTTAAGAATCATTTTGAACTGATTTTGGGGACAATGGATGTCCACTTAAAGGACAGCATTCCGTGTACCTGTTTTTGCAGTTGTGTTCAAAACAAAAAAGATATTAGTTTCTGTAATTTGAAGTGTAAGTTGCCAACAGTAATATTGTTTAATTATTTAGGCTTTTAGTCTTTTCATTATAGTAAACATTTTGAACCACTAAATATTGGAGTATCATCCTTTCAATCATTAATTGGAAGTTCACAATGCTTTTTAAAAGTTATCAATATATACTAATATCCTAATGTGTGGCCCAAATAAAGCCTTAAGTCCAACAAAGATTTCAAACAGCAAATTGACGTAAACATTTTATGAGACAAAACGGCTCAACATTGTGACAGAAGATGAAAATTGCTAAGATACCACCAAGAGACCTCTGCTAAAAGGTTGCAATGGTTCATGATTAGAAAGTGGCATAAACAAATTGTATCCATTTAATTACATCAGCAAGATGGATGGAATGCCCATGAATTTTGATTTTCCCTGCATCCTAGCTGTAGAATGCAAAGATGCAACCTCATCTCCAAACTCCGAGACCTAGGACTCAGCTTCCCTCTCTGCAACTGGATCCTAGACTTCCTGACCCACAGACTGCAATCGGTAAGGATGGGCGTCAACACCTCCTCCGCGATAAACCTCAACACCTGTGCCTGGCAAGGCTGCATACTCAGCCCCATACTCCTTATACACTCATGACTGTGTGGCCAAATTCTGCTGTAACTCCATTTACAAGTTTGCTGACAACACCACCGTAATGAGTCTTATCTTAAACAACGATGAGACAGAGTGCAGGAAAGGGATAGAGAGCTTAGTGGCATCATGTAAAGACAACAATCTCTCCTTCAATGTCAGCAAAACAAAGGAGCTGGTCATCCAGTTTAGGAAGTGGAGTGCAGGACATGCCCCTATCTGGATCAGTGGTGCTGAGGTGGAGATGATTGAGAGCTTTAAGTTCCTCAGAGTAAATGTCACCAACAATCTGTCCTGGTCCATCCACATTGAAGCTATGGTCAAGAAAGCACAACAATTCCTCAGAAGGCTAAGGAAATTTGGCATGTCCACAACTACACTTACCAATTTTCATAGATGCATCATTGATAGCATCCTATCCGGATGTATCACAGCTTAGTATGTTTTGTTGAAGAGGTGACAAAGAAGATTGATAACGGCGGAATGGTAGATGTTGTCTGTATGATTTTAAGCAAAGCATTTAACAAGGATCCGCATGGTAGACTGTTTGGTAAAGTTAGATAACATGGGATCTGGGGGAGCTAGCCAATTGGATACAAAATTGACTCAAAGGTAAGAGACAGAAGGTGGTGGTAGAGGGTTGCTTTTTGGACTGGAGGCCTGTGACCAGTGGTGTGCCGCAAGGATTGGTGCTAGGTCCACTACTTTTCGTTATTTATGTAAACGATTTTGATATGAATTTAGGAAGTATGATTAGTAAGTTGACAGATGACACCAAAATAGGTGGTGTAGTGGACAATGATGAAGGCTATCTCAGAGTACAACGGGACCTTGATCAGTTGGGCCAATGGGCTGAGGAATTAATTTAGATAAATGTGAGGCGTTGCATTTTGGTAAGGCAAACCAGGGCAGGACTTGTACAGTTAATGATAGGGCCTTGGGAAGTGTTGTCAAACAAAGAGACCTAGGAGTGCAGGTGCATATTTCCTTGAAAGTGGAGTTGCAGGTAGAGAGGGTGGTGAAGAAGGCATTTGGCATGCTTGCCTTCATTGGTCAGTACATTGGGTATAGGAGTTGGGACAGCATGTTGTGGCTATATGCTATATTGGTGAGGCCACTTTTAGAATATTGCATACAATTCTGGTCGCCCTTCCATAAGAAGGATATTGTTAAACTTGAGAGGATGCAGAAAAAATTTACAAGGTTGTTGCTAGAAGTTGAGGGTTTGAGTTTTAAGGAGAGGCTGAATATGCTGGGACTATTTTCCTTGGAGTGTCAGAGGCTAAGGGATGATCTTATAGATATTTATAAAATCATGAGGGCATGGATAGAGTGAATAGCCAGCTCTTTTTCCTCGGATAGGGAAGTCCAAAACTAGAGGCCATAGAGAAAAGGTGAGAGGGGAAAGATTTATAAAGGACCTGTGGGGTAAATTTTCACACAGAGTGTGATGTGTGTATGCAACGAGCTGCCAGAGGAAGTGGCGGAAGAGGTTACAATCACAACATTCAAAAAGCATCTCGATGAGTATATGAAGAGGAAGGGTTTAGAGGGACATGGGCCAAATGCTGGCAAATGGGACTAGGTCAGTTTGGGATGTCTGATTAGTGTAGACGAGTTTGCCCAAGAGTCTGTTTCCATGCTGTACGACTCTATGACTCTCTTCCTCTGATACCTGCATGCTCTCCCCTGAGCAATGCAATTCACTGCTGTAACCTTATTTCAACAGGTTTTATCAATCCAGCCCTAGAGTCACAAATCCCTGCAGCCAATTCACTGAACACGCTGACTTCTTATGTTACAGAGATTTCTGATCTGCAGCAGCATTGGCCACATTCAATTTAAGCATAATTTATTTCTCCCTCCTTCTGTTGAAAGTTAATAGATAATATTCATCCATTGCTATATTTAAAACACTTATAAGCACTTTTATGTATGTGAAATGCCTCATGATATTTTATTATATGAAAGGTATTTGAAAGGCAAATAAATGGAACTTGTTATGATTTCAGTCCACATATTCTTAGCCTTCAAAAACACCAGCTTCTTTTAAATTTACCCATCAGAATCCTTGACATTTTCCTATTGTCTTTCAGTGCTGAAGTTATCCTCACTAGTTTTCTTTCTCTGTGCCATTGTAAGGTTCTGTCTAAACCTCTGATCATCTTCAGCAGTTCAGAATACTTGCTTTGCCTGTGCTTACCATGTTAGAACAATGTACGTCCTTCTGGAAATCAGTTTATCTGTTGTATCAGCTGCCAATAATTTAGATCTTAGGCCCCTTCTGAGCTAAGGGAGAAAGAACTCTTGCACAGGAATTCCCTTCCCTCAGCCATGGGGTCTTGATGTTATTGGGCAACTGCAAGTTCCAGCTAATACAAAGCTGATTGGGAAATCGCAGAGGCAATAGGTATCCATCATAGCCCTAATTGCTTCAGTTTTTATGTCTATGGAGTATGCACACTTGATGTGGTGGAGAATTACTCCAAAAACTTTCATAAACTGTTGCCCTTGAGTCATCCTAGTGCACCTCCATGGCATGAATTGCTCTACTATTCTGAAACCAGCCTTCAAGGCTCAGGAGTGGAGATTTTATTCACAGTGTTAATGTTTTAATATTTCTCCTTCCTCCATAGCCCCAGTTGTTCTATTTCTGGATCTTCCTAATTCTTTAGCACACATTCTGCTCAAAAGTAGGGCAAGTGACATCATTATTTTGCAGAAGTGAGTGGTCTGTTTTATATCTTAATATTTATATGATCATGTTCTAACATATTAGTGTGGCTACAATATCTTACCTACTTACAACCTGCTCACTCCTTTCGTTCTGACCACGTGGGGAAGGGTGAATCAGCTCCGTTCCTTTTAACCTCTCAGTCGGCAACAACAAGACTTTCAATTCTTTTTAAGATAACAAGATGTAGAGCTGGATGAACAAGGCAGGCCAGGCAGCATCAGAGGAGCAGGAAAGCTGACGTTTCGGGTCTGGACCTGAAACGTCAACTTTCCTGTTCCACTGACGCTGCTTGGCCTGCTGTGTTCATGCAGCTCTACACCTTGTTATCTCAGACTCCAGCATCAGCAGTTCCTACTATCTCTTTCAATTCTTTTTAGCATGCGGCAATTTTACATTTCAATTTTATTGTAGTGCAAGACAAATTTAAAGACTCAATTGCAACATTTTCTGAGCGAAAGAAAGAGAATTTTATTACTTACTCATCCCACAAAAATAGTGAAACATAATATCAAAAACACAATCGAACACATGTATAAAGTTTAAGAAGGAAAATGTCTAGTACAAAAGGAAGAGCAAGAACATTTATTTTTGAAAAGTCTTAAGGGTTCTTGAGGTGTTGGGTTTTAACATAAGAGCACAGTTGTTTAGTTAATGACAAAAACAGAAGTTGCTGGAAAAGCTCAGCAGTTTAAAGTTTTTGAGAAATTTGTGGCTGGCACCAACACCCATAAACAGAGCTGCATCAGGACATTATTCAAGTAAGCTACAACACACTTCGGCAACCCTGAACTGTACAAAGCAGAACAGGAGCAGTTACACTGGGTTTTTAGAAGAAATGGATACCCAAAAAGCACAATCTGCCATTACCTCTGTGACAGACCACAACAAGGCCAGACGCACTAGTCACCCTACCATGTACCAGAGACATAGAGATAACAACAAGGTATCAGGGTAGCCCATAAACAAACAACCACCCTGTGACAGCTATTGACGCACGTAAAGGATCCCATACCCACAACCGATAAAACTAACATAATGTACAAAATACTATGCAAGGACTGTGAGAAACATTACATAGACCAAACTGGAAGAAAACTGAAAATAAGGATACACAAGCATCAACTAGCCACCAAGAGACACGACCAATTTTCACTGGTCTCAATACACATGGACAAAGAAGGACACAAATTTGACTGGGACAACACATCCATAATAGCACAAGCCAAACAGAGACATGACAGAGAATTCCTGTAGGCCTGGCATTCCAACCGAAACTCCATCAACAAACAGATTGAACTGGACCCGCCATACAAACCACCGAAAAACAGAACTGGAATTGATGCCAACCACCCCAGCAAACCGAGGCATATAAATGACAAGTGGGTCAGAACACTGTTGCTTCACCAGAGGCGCATGGATGATGTTACCGAGCAGGGTGATGAAATGTCTGCAATCAAACACACCGGCTCAGCGAACAAGTCTACAACCTCAAGCTCAGCAGTTCTGAGGAAGGGTCACCAGACCCAAAACATTAACTCTGATGTCTCTTCACAGATGTTACCAGACCTGTTGCACTTTTCCAGCAACATCTGCTTACATTTCTGATTGCATTCTGATTGCAACAGCATTGGCAGTTCTCTTGGTTTCTGTTTAATTAATAACTTGTAGTAACAAAAAGACTTAGCAGTAACAAAACTGGAATATATATTTGAGTTCTCAGAATGGATGTTTCTCCAATATGCATTTCATTGGGTGTTGTCATCAGAGGCTGAGCGAAATAGTGATAAAGAGAGTCTTCCAGTTTGTTTTCATAGTTTTTAAAGTTGGATAAACTGCAGGTGACTTTCATCCTGTGTGTGAAATTTCCAGAGAGGTGTAAATCAAACAGGAGACACATATCAGACTTTCAATGCCTTTTCATGACAGTTAATTTCAGCTCAGGCTGATTCTTATTTATTTATGGTCTCATGAGCTTGGCACAATCTGGTCAGGTGACTACTGCAGCCATCTTAAGTTAGTGTTTTCCTTTCTTAAAACTAATTTAGTCACTGGAAGGGCCCAGTATTAAAATTCAGATGATAGAAGTTGAAAATTGTTTGTCCATTTATACCACTATCATGACAATATTTACAATCTCAATGCTTAATTTGGCTAATTTCCTTGCTCCTAAAGCAGGATGTTTACCTGGATAGCAAAAGTTGCCCCACAACTGCCTCAGCCAGTCAAGCATCTGGAGATCAGATCTGAGGTTAAGAGTAGCTCTCAACCTGCAGAAGAAGGGGTAAGTCATACAGGTATATTCTAACTGCATGTTAACGTGCTTTAATTGGCAAACCAAGGAATCACACACCTGTTGAGAAATATATGCCAAACTCTTCAAATTGGCTGTCACATTACATCGGTATATTTCAGTACCCAGACATACCTTGCCTCCAGCTAAACCATGACTACATAAACTCACAGAATTGTTCTACATGAAATATATTGAACCAAAACAGGTCATTTGGCTCAACTGATCCATGCCAGTGTTAATGCTCCACATGAATCTCCACTTGCCCCTCTTCACAAACTCTATCAGCATAATTTTATCTTTTCCTTACCATTAGTTCCCTCTTAAATACATGTGTACTTTTCCCTTCTATCACAGCTTGTGATAGCGTGTTCTGCCTCCAGGTCAGTAAGAGGCAGATTGAACAGAATCTTTATTTTGTGGAGGGACTGCGGTGATGGTGGCTTCTCTGGTCACTAGTATTTCATTATTCTTCATATGATCCATAATAATTACCATGGAAAGACTTAATTTGAAATGTAATTTCTTATTTTAAAACCTTTCTCTGGAATGCCTATATAACTTCTGATCTGTATTTGTGCTATGGAGATCAATCTCTTGGATGTGATTAAAGAGTAACAGATTTAAATGGAAATATGAATAACATGAGTTTTCAACTGGGATTGAGTATTGTCTACTTTACCATTTTTACTGGGATTGGGGGTGTAATGGCCAGCTCCTTACTTAGAATTGAATGATGCTTGTGTCCAAAATTAGCTCAAGGTTAATTTCTCACTCTTCCAATTGGTCTTCCGGTTGTATTTTCAACATAGAAAACAGAGAACTTTACAGAAAATGCAGAACAAGTCTCCTTACCAAAAAATGAAACAGGTGAGTTTGACTACGTTTAGTGTACATTTAAAATACTGAGTTTCTTCAGCATCTTGTTGATACTTTAAGTGATGTTACCATCCTCAAATTATGTGACCCATTGTGTACCGTGTTTCTCAATTAACATTTCATCATTTCTTATAATACAGAGCTCAAATAGCACCCCCACGGCAGTAAGAATAATATCTGTAAATGTTGTTTATTTCCAAATTAATTGTTGTTGTCCATGAACAGATTTTTTTTCATAATGAAGTTATGTAGCTAATTAAAATTCTTTCTTTAGAGCCTTTTATTTCCTTATTCCTGATTCCGTGTGTTCTGATCACGCTCAACAATGTTACTGGTCATGGCATGTGTGTTAAAGTGGACTTGAAGATGAATCTTAGATACAGAATTGAACACATTGTATTTATTGCTATAATTGCAGATAGGAATCTTGAATGAAACTGCCAGATTTATGTTATGATTTGGTTAGGGCCTGGTAACTTTTCTGTTTAAAAGTAGACTAATTTTGAAATCCTAGGTACGCACAAAGAGAAGAAAGCCAAAGATTCTACAGTTTCGGAACGAACAAAATATACTGTGCTAGGTTAGAAAATAAAAACAATTTACAATATATATGCCTTACGCTCTAACATCCAAAATTATCACATGATGAGAAAGGGTTTACAGATAAAATTATGGTGCACATCACTTAGCAGATGCAGATCATGACAGGCCCGACTGATTTCCCACCAAGACATTAATAACACTGTGTCACCAAATCTGTTTGAAACATTGCCTCTTTCACAAGCGATATCAAATCTTCACCTGCGAGATTCTAGCCTCTGAATGTCCTTAAACACTGCTCCAATTCAGCCAGCAATCATGCTCATCTCCTGGTAATTCAGGCTTTTCTCCCTTGACTACTTTCCCCAGAATGCCTGAGACTGCTTGCAAATGCCTAATTACAACACAATTCCAGTTTCTTACCAAACAGCTAGCTTCACTGTGCTGGTGCTGCCCCTGAATTTTTCTGAGTTCCTCAAGGGAATACTTGCTTTATACCTTTAAAACACTAAGATACTTTGCTATTACTTGTAAATTAATTCATTCCCTGGCACCAACAACCTTCTATTCAGTTTCCTGGCCAGGGCTTCAGAATGGAGTCATGCAGGATTATGCGGGGACTGTGTTTAAATGACTCCAACCTCAGTTTACAAGGAGCATTCCTCTATTGCAGAATGTAGAGGGGCTAAATTGTGCTGATTGACTTCCAAAACACAAACACCTCACTTCAGATCCTGCTTTCAAGAGGTCATGTTCCTCCAGAGGGCAGCAGGGAATGACAGCCTCAATGCTTTTTGCCCTGCTCATGTGAGTATGTTTGAGGATCAGCACCCGTCAAGGACATCTGCAAGAAAAAAACATAAGGAGTCAGAAGTGTTAATAGATTGAAAAAAACCATTGAACTGTTGTTCAAAGTGATGAGAAAGCAGGCTGACTGCTTTGCCACCGTACCTCAAATGGCTTAGCAGGCAGCTGTTAGTCATCCGGGGCTTAGTGGGCTCCATCCTCCTTGAAGGCTCTTGCACAGGTGCAGGTATAACTGGTGGAGGCATTTTGGTCCCTGGCAGCGTGGAGGTAATATAGCAGGATATCTCAGGGCAATCCTGAGGTGACAATCCCCTGGTCTACCATTTGTTCTTCCTGTCAGGGTGCACTGGCATCTCCCTCGCCCCTTCAGGAGCAAGGGTACCTGGAGAAAGGTCAACGTCCCTCAGTTTTCCCTCACTTACTCAGTGAATGAATGCATTCATAGCAGAAGTGATGGAGTGAAGATCCAAGCACATATCAACTAAGTATTGATTGTTCTGCTGGATCTGGCTCTGCAGAGGCCACCACTAATTCCATGCAGGCATCCATGCACTCGCATACTACAGCCACAGCATCAGAAAGAACTTGGGTCAGCTGCCCTTTGCTCCAGTCTGCTAATGATTCTCGACATTTCTGCCAGACGTTCCCCCCACCTCTTTGAGCCCATTGTGGCTGAGTCCAGAGGCTTAGCATTTGTGCTGTTCTTCAACAGTCCTCCAGGTCTCAGAGACCTTTGCTGCTGCTTTTTCCTGTAGCTGTGAGCCTGTTTCACTGCTGTGCTGACTAGAACATGACACAGAGGCTACTCCAGATTACCCATCAAAGTAGATGTCTGTGCTAGTGGTCAGTGGCAGGAAGGCCTTGATGGTGTGTCCTTTATGGTTTGCGACTGTTCATTGTCAGAGGTTTGGTTCAAGGAACTGGTAGAGATGGGCCTGGGATGGGGACTCTTCTTTTCTTTGCCCTCACTTAGCTGTGTCACCTGGAGGCAAAATATGAAAACTCAGAGGTTTGTCAGCTATCTCAATCGTTTCTTCCTCCTCTAGCTTCATTGTGTCAGTGCTATGCTCACCAGAATGTGACCCTGAGCTTATTCTAGATAGATTATTCACTGAGATTAATGTCTCAGGAGGGAAGAGATAATATTTATGAATTTGGTTATTGTTGTAACATTTTTTATATCATGCATGAAAACAACCTTACGGAATATTTATTGTACGGATAAATTGGAGACTAAGCAAAGTGTTATTGTGGTTCTTATCTTATCTGACTTGAGTTGTTTCTATTTCTGATATATGTTCTAACCCAGGAGAAACACAAGCTGAACCTGACCAGGTGCCATTGCCTTGCACAGAAACAAGGTATGAGGCACAGATTATTATAGTTTATACTTTGATATGTCTATAGATTTGCAACAAGGATTTGTTTTGAAAAGAAAAATTAGTTTTAAATGGTTTTCATGGAATGCCATTTTGTAATGAAAATTGTTTGTTAAGGTTTAGAGAATTTGATGGAAGAAGTTAAGTTTTCCGCTCTTATATCCTATGACCGTAACACATTACTAATATCCAAGCTTCCTCTTTCTAAATATCATATGCTGTTTATGAGTAGTACAGCTTTAAGATCATGCCTTCTATATGGAGTTTGAACCTGGCATGACCAGTGACTTTTAGAATCATGGAATGGTTATGGAGGAGAAGACTGTCATTTGACTATTGAGTCCATGCCTGATTTCTACGAGAGCAAATTACCTAATTTGACTCCTGTACCTTTCCCCATAGCCCTGCACATTTTTTTCCTCTCAGATTGTTCAATGCTGCTTTAAAGCTGAGTTGTTATGCTTTCACCACATTCTCAGACAGTGCATTCCCGATCTCATTAGTCATTGCATAGTAAGGTTTTCCTCATTATCATTCTTGCTTCTTTTTCCAATCACATTGTTCTCAATGCTCCTGCTACGTCCAATGACCACATTCTCCAGCTATCCATCAATCTTTCTCTACATCTTACACCAATTCTTTTTCCATCTCCCTCCATCTTTCTCTCTTTCCCTCCCTTTCTCTTACTCATCCACTTGGTAGGATTATTGTTGCTGGGGCCAATAACTGCATTCTTATTAACTTGCTCTATCTCTCTTGTCTTATTGTTCTTGCTAAGGTCAACGCTGTAATTTTATGTTAATTCTGATTGTCCTGAAAAACTCATTGACCCTTGACTTTCTTGCCTCTTTGACCAGCCTCCATTAGCACCTGAAATCTTAAATCTATTCCACATGAGTAATACTTAGTTATGTGCCTCGGGTCTGGGTGATTAGAGTTCAAATGAAAGTGTAAATTTATAGAAAATCACTTCCTTGTTGTTCCCCAAAATATCTTTGGCTGTTGCAATTAATTTATTCACTTTCTGTACAGCTCTGGAGGTGGTGTCCTAGTGTGGATTGCGCAGAATCTAAGCAGATTCATTCCACAACATCTTGGTAGCTCCACACTACCAAGAGCTGTACCAGCAGAATCTGAAAAGGTAATAGAGGTAATCTACTTGATGCGGCCACGTGATGGTGTTTAATGGTTTAATGATATTTCTCATGCATTTACTCATGAGTTTGATATAATATCTTAGTTCTGTATCAGTTGATATGCTCCTGGCCAGCCTCTGATCTTCTACCCTATATAAACTACTGCTCTGCTGCCAGTAGCTTAACTTACAGTATGTCCCATTCACTCGTCATCTCTGTGCATGTTTTCCGTCAGCACCTGATATTTTAAAATTCACAGTCTTGTTTTGTATACAGATTCTTAGAACTGAATCTTATATATTTTCATCTAAGACTGAGTTGTTTAGAGATTTGGAGAGTTTTTCATGATGAGGCTAGCAAGTTCTTTTTAAATGCACCGCATTAATTACGCTGCCCCATGACATTTCTTACAGCTGATTCCATCTCCAACCCACCACAGGCTTGTTCCAGCACATTCAGTGGTTACCTGTTGAAAGACCAATTGCCCTTTTGCTCATACCATCCTTGAAAGGCCTCTGCGCGCCCAGATAAATGTTGACAATCCAGCATTGCCCCTCACCAGCAATGTCAGAACAGAGCAGCCATAACGTCATGCTGCTGACCGTCACATAGCTGATATGGCTAATGCCATATATGCGTACAAGCCCATTCTCTCAAGCTAGTCACAGTTTAGCCACCATACCACTCATTTTACTAACCATAGCTACAACCCATCTGAACACTGTGCAAGCCAGCATTATCCTGTCTCCAAAGCCGACTGTAGACCTGTAGATTGTCATTGCCCAGTATGGGAACATCACATACAGGCAAGCAATCAGACAAATACAAATATGAGCTTTTATTTACAGAAGATAAAGGGGAACAGAAGCAAAACCAATGGGGGCTGATATTTTCCCTGACAATGCAAACTAGATTTCGGTGTCATGATGAAAGATTATTTTCCACCCATGGTTGACTGCTGCACCCAGCTCTCATCTATTGGAAGCAGGAGTCAAAGAGGTTTTCTCTTGCTTGTAGTGCCTAACGCATAGACAATGACAGCTTTCTCCTCCCTAATGTCCTCATCCTCCTTTCAGAAGGCTGCTCCTGTTTCCCCAGTTCCTAAGCATCCAGCTTATCAGAGCACAATACATCAGTATGATATGACACATCTGCCCAGGCTATATTGGAGGCCCTCCCCAGCTCCTGGTCCAAGCAACAGAACCATGTCTTAAATAATATCCCACCATGGCCCTGGTTGGGGCATGGGCAGCATTAAATCTGCACTCTGCATGTGTCAGGGATTATGCAATGGGACCGTGAGCCAGGAACACAATGGGTAGCTCTTGTCTCCAAGTAACCAACTTTGCAACACACCTGGAACCTTAAAAGGGATAGATACAGAAGAGTGCTCCAGAATATATGTATCATAGTATCTGCTACGTTACTGCGTACATATGTCCACAAAGTAGTAATGATGATCATGGATGACCTCAACATTAATTGAATGGGACCACTTCCTGTTGATGAATTCTGCCTCTCAGTACCACATATGTACTTTTGATGACACCCTGCACCTAGGGGAGCCCAGCTATGTTACCAAAATCCAGCTGCCCAGGCTGGAGCACTGATATTGTAATTGAGAGCAAAATTAATTGATGTGACCTTGCTCAGATGGCATTGGTCACTGTACTCATGCATTTATGGGTGCATGACTGAGAGATCCCACACAGTTTCATGTTCGGGACAACAATGACCTTCACGTCACCAGGAGAGGATGACCTCCCAGTCCTGTATCAGGCATAGTTCCATCAGAGGGTCCTGGGACATAGAAACCTGTGTTGGCAGTGTATCTCACTGATCCCAGGAAGTGGAGTTAGAGCCAGGAAACCATGGGTCTGCTGCACACCACATGCATTCTGAGGGTATTTGCAGCTGCAACTCATCCCTGAGCAGGGTCCTTCTGGTCCTCCACGCCAGCCTGTTGCTGCCATGCTTGCCATTGGCACAAGTCCTCTTGCATTTATCTTCTTAGGCAGACAGCCACAGTGAGTAACCCAATGTTTAGTGTTATAAAAACCCATCTCGTTCACTGTTGTTCTTTAAGGAAGGAAATCTGTTGTCCTTAACCAGACTGGCCTTCAAGTCAGTTCAGGCCAACAACATTGTTGTTGGCTCTTAACTGTTCTCTGAAAGGGCCCTCGCAAGTCACTCAGGTGAAGGGCAATTAGAGATGGTCAATAAATGCTGGCCCATGAATGAATACAAATCAACATCCGCATATAGTCTCAGCATATGCAGCAACTTAGTGAAGGTGCTGTGCCAGCTATGTGGCCCAACACCGTCAAAAAGGGAGTGCCTATAGTGTTCCAACACCCTATCGATCCCAGACCCACAACAAATACCTACCTTCTTACTGCATTCGGTGCAGACCATCATAGCATCTACATGATAGATGAAGATGCAGTGTTGTATGGCTCATAAAATACCCCTGGAAGTTGGATGAATAGTGATTTCCCCTTCAGCCAGCATTGACCTTTTGTAATGTCATTGTAACTTCCACATTATTGAGGTGTTCAAGTTTAATGTGCAAGCACCATCACCGTAATGCAAACCCCTTAGACCAGGTTCTGACCCCTAAATAGCTTCACTCCACATGCATAGCAAGTGGCCAATGAAGTAATTGCAAATTAAATGTGGTTGCTAAAATGTCCTGGCATTCAGCAAATATGGATCCTGAGTATTCACCCCTCAAGCTAGCATGTGTATTTTACCCATGTTGGGCATTTCTGGGAGTGTGGAATATGCAGTCTGGGCTCAGACTGATGATACCAAGACCCCCTAATGAACAGCAAACACCCCCTCACCCCCGCTAAAACTGGACTGAGAACTAGTGTCTGAGATAACAAGGTGTAGAGCTGGATGAACACAGCAGGCCAAGCAGCTTCAGAGGAGCAGGAAGGTTGACGTTTCGGGCCTTGACCCTTCTTCAGAAAATGATTCTCCAGCATCTGCAGTTCCTACTATCTCTGAGAACTAGTGTCAACAGTTTCTGACGTGGTCATTTGGTTCGATCAAAATGCAGGGTGTTTGCTGTGCAAACAGCTGACATATGTCCTAAATGTTAAATTGACATATCAGCATGCCCATATAGTGAGAATGTATCCTGACAGAGAGATCCCTGTTGACAAGCATGACAAGCAGCCTGTCTGCATGTCTGTGCAGAAGAGTTCCTCAAAACACCAGTAGTAACAGATTTCGGCTCTGAATGAAGCGCCAACACGTTAACAAGCAAGGCAAAACAATGCAAGGCAATGATGCTGTGAGCATGCAGATGGGTGTTCAGTGCGCGAGGGCTGAAAGAGCAAGCAAGCAGCCTTGAGATGTGGCTTAGCCTGATCTGGGCACTAGATGCCTGTCCATGTGCACCAGATGCATGCAGATATTTCAACGTTAGTTGCCGGTCAGTCCTGTAGTGCAGGTCTGTACTTCATGAGCAACCTGTCAGTGTAGTGGAGAGTTGCCATGGTTGGCAGATGTCAGATACCAATGTCCTTGGACAAGGGGTATGAGCAACTGCTGCTGTAGATTGTGCCCTAAGGCGCATTTTGGTTATATCGCAATGTAGTAGTCATTCAGAGCTAGAGGTGAGCTGAATTCACCAGGTAGCCACTCTGACCTCATATTGAGTTTTCTCAATGTTTTTTGTGTTTTTCATGTATAGTAAGATAGGATGAGAACAGAAGAATATTAATTAGGCAGGTCGGGCTGCCACCAAGGTATTTATTAAACAATAATCCCCCTTAATTGGCAATTCACCGCTGCCTAGTGAGAAACTCATCATGCCACTTGTGAAAGTCAAGAAAGTTGCATGTCTTCCTTCTGACATTGAGATGGTCTCATTGGACTTCTCATCTCATTCAGCTACATATCTTATCGTAGTCCATGTCACTCAGAGCCTATGAGATTCTGCCCCCTGTCTTGTGTTCAGCTAGACAGTCTCTCAAAATCTGTGCATTCGTCCAATTATGGCCTCTTCTGCCTCCACAGCTTTAATTGTTCCACCCTTGTGATTGTTATTTCCTTCCGTAATCCTCTCTGCCTCACTACCCATCTCTCCTCATTTAGGACACTCTACAAAATCTATCTATCCGATGAAATTTTTTGTAATTTTATGTGATAACAGTGCTGTGAAGCATCTTTGAAAACTTTATTCCTATAAGGGTGTTATATAAACAAATCACGAAATACAAAAACATAACTGGAGTCCTATGCTGGGAGTTTGGTTTGTGTTTTCAAGTTCTGTTGTGTAATGCTGTTATTACATTAGAATTGTAACAGTGAGGCGGAGAAATATCCTTGGAACACTAGAGTGATAGAAGAATAGCAGCTTGAAATTAACTGCAAAGTTGCATGCAGAAGAATAGAACATTGGAATTGTGTATGCTTAAGACGAGAAGTATTATGTTGGAAAAGTAATTAAGAGCAGTGTGAAGTTATACACTGAAATTTTATGCAATCAAGCAGGTTAGTGGTGTATGCAGTTCTGTAAAATGGGGAAGGTTAACGGAAAACTGAAATTCGGTATAATCTGGTAAGATTTATTTCATTCTTTCATGGAATGTGGGCACCATTGGAAATATCCAGTGAACGTTGCACATCTCAAATTGCCCTTGTATTGTGTGGTTTGTTAGACCACTCAAAAGTTGAAAACTCCGATGTGAAAATTAGAATCACATGCAGGCTAAACCAGGTAAGGATGGCAGATTAACTTTTCCAAAGGACACTGGTTAACTAGACAGACTGTATATAGCAAAACCTGAGATGACAAGTAAGACTAATTTTTATATTCCAGATTTATTCATTAAATTTAAATTCCACCAGCTGCTATGACAGCAGTTGGACCATGTCTCTGGAACATTAACTCAGGCTTCTGAATTATCAGCATTGTGCTACCACCTTCCCAAGCTAATGCGAAACAGAAATATAATTTAATTATAGGGACCTCCTGTAAACAGAAGGGCCTGCTGGTTAAATGATAAAATTTGGAACTCGTATATTAGAATTCCACTCATTAATGGGATTAATTAGTTTAATGAAATTTTATTCAAAGGGAACATGACCAGTTTGTTGATAGTTTTTACAATTTTTTATGATGTATAGAATATGAGGGTAAATGGTGTTTGGAATTTCATACAATGGAGGTAGGTCATGGAGTATTGGAATTCTGTGTCCACCTGAAGAATATCTTTTACTATATTCCACTCTTCTTGTTACGAATGTTGCTGACTTACAAATGTTTGTTTTTTTTTTAACTCATCATCTAAATGTGGATTCCCAATGCAGATTGAGGAAGAAGAACCAAGCACAGGTAAACGTTGATCACAATCAGGGCCAAAATTACTTAGCAGGCAATTGATTTTCTTGGATTTCACCATTGGAAACTGAACAGTAATTATTGGTGATGTTAAAAATTGGACGGCTGAATTTCTGAATTTGGCCGAATGCTTGGATTAAAGTTCATATTATGATCAAAACACCTTTACATTGCTTCCATCATCCTTCAATTACTTGCTGTATCACATTGATCATCATTGTTGGTTGAGTCTAGCATTATCTACTTTCCTTTACTTAAGTGATAGATTTAAAAATATTAAACAGAGTGCAATAGTTCCAATTTCATTGGATCAAAAGGGAGATTTTGTTGGATCTAATTAGGATTCAGTAATATTAACCATTTCCTGAGAATATTTATTCAGTTATATAGAATTTGCATTTAAATATTTTATCACAATCTGGAATTGAACAGATGAAGAATTTGGATAAACAAACATTTTCTGATTTATTTTGCCTTCCTCGATTACTCTCCCTTCTATGCAGGGCAGTGACTTCTGTGCTACATTTCCACAGACACTGGTTACTGTCACCACCTACCTCTCAAAGTTATTCTTGTGTGCTCTTAGATTGTTGAACTGTAGGGGCAATCCAAGTCAGATTTGATCCTGCCTTTACGCAATTAACACATTTATTTTCCACTTGCAGCCACTTACGAGCAATCAGAAATGGAAACCTTGGCTTGCATTTTTTTTTGACTGCCTTCTGTAATTCACTATAATTGTGTTTCACCCACTATGGTCAGCTATTTCAGAATAGGTGTCTAACCTGTGATGTTTCTCATCAGTAAGCTACAACTGCCCATGACTCAGCCGTGGGAGCCAGTGGGGAAATACGTGGAATTATATGCATTAAGAAGAAAGACTATTGCTTAAATCTTTTAATTTCCTTAGCAATCCATGTAGTACATTGCAGCTTAGTGCAGTTCAGTAATTTTTATTCATGGTGACTGTGATACCCTCACCAGATCCAGCTCCAGCACCAGCTCCAGATCCATCTCCAGCTCCAGATCCAGCTCCATCCCAAATTCCGGCACAAGCTCCAGCTCTCATTCCAGAAAGTGTTCCAGCTCCGGGTGACCAACCACCAAGTCAGCCATCTCCTGTTGTAGAAAACCCATTGGTCCAGGACCAGCGGTAAGCTGTGTGTCATCAACAAAACCTATTTCCTTTTTTAAGCAATTCATCAATGGAATGATACTTTTGACATTCATTATGATCCACATATCATAGCTAAAATTTCTGATCACTGGAAACTAATCCCAGAGGTTAACTCGCTATAAGACAGGCAATACTACCTGAAAATTTTGGGATTGGTGCCTTCAGTAATCTTTGCATTTCAAGCCATTTTTACTGCTTTTGGCAAGACAGTGACCCAAATCTTCTAACTTGGGTCAGAGTCCATATTTCTGACCTAGATTAGGCAAAACTTTACGTAGTTACCTACCTCTGATTTATTTTTTGGGCCTTCTTTCAATGGATCTACCAATCGGGGAGGCAATGGCCTAGTGGTATTATCGCTGGACTGTTAATCCAGAGGTCCAAATAATGTTCTGGGGACATGGCGGTGGATGGTGGAATTTGAATTCAATAATTATCTAGAATTAAGAATCTAATGATGACCATGAATCCATTGCCGATTGTTGGAAAAACCCATCTGATTCACTAATGTCCCTTAAAGGAAGGAAACTGTCATCCGTACCTGGTCTGGCCTGCATGCAACTCCAGACCCACAGCAATGTGGTTGACTCTTAACAGCCCTCTGGGCAATTAGGGATCGGCAACAAATGCTGCCTAGTCAGCGAGGCCCTCATCTTGTGAATGCATAAAGGAAAAGAAAATCATAAAGGATGATCCTGCAGAGCTCACAAAGTACAGGTAATTTCCGAGGCAGCAGTGAAAAGAACTTTTTTTAGAACACAACCCTTTATATGACATAGCTGTGGTATTCTGGTAACTAAAAAGTTCAAATGTCCAAAGCCTCTCTGGGAAATTACAGAACAAAAGAAGTGGATAAAGGGACAGGGCAGCAGGTGGATGAGGTTGAAGGGTAGATCGGGATGGTCAGGTCAGACTGGTGAGTTAATCAGGTTGGGATGGGGTTTACAGTTGGATTGGGTTCAGGGTACTTCGATGATAAAGTGGCCTGGTTAGGTCAGGCCAAGCATTTGCCTAGTCCAGTGTATTCGAGTCAGAGAATAATCAGGGTTCGGGGGATGTGGTCAGGTGGTTGGTGGGATAGTCAGGTTGGAAGATAGTTAGATGTTTGAATGAGATTTCGGTGGTGTCATTGGGTGTAGTGAGGAGGTTGTGCAGGGTGGTCAGGCCAGGAAGATGGAGTACTACACAATTTAATTCTTTTAGAATGTAGGCCATATGAAATTAAAGGCAACTGCATTGGTATCAATTTAGTTTCCTGAAACAGTGATTGCATAAATCAGGACAGAGTTGCCACATGGAGGCAAGTTGGACAGAAGGGAGCATAAATTCAAATGAATCAAAACCAGAGTTTACACATTAATCAAAATGCAGAATATTCTGGATCCTGGAAATAAAATATAAACCAAATTTGCTGGAAATACTTCATCAGTCAGGCAGCATCTGTGGAGAGAAAAAATTAACATTTTACATCAATTACCTCTCATCAGCACTGTGAAAAGTTAGGATAGGATTTGAGCAAAGGTTGGCAGGACAAAGGTAAATTAAGGAATGTTGGTGATAGGGTGGAAGTCGGAAAGATTAATTATTAAAATAATTAGTTTTCAGCAGGGCCAAAAGAGAAAGGAAATGAAGCAAGAAAACTAAGGAACGGGGAAACAAAAATCATGCTTAGAATAGGTGTGCTGCTGCCTGAAACAAAAATAAGAGAAAAACCAAAACATGGAGAGGCAACACAATGTCTGGGACAGCGTTTACACCGTTCATTGTTTCTTTATTGTTTCTACATTGGTCTCCTTCCTTCTATGCTACTACCTCTAAATGTGGTCTCTTCTGCTGTGCCATCTTTGGTACTCCTTTAAGCCCATTCTGTAGCTGGTGTTCTTTACTAATTAGCTTGTTGCTGACATGTCTCTGCTTCATTCTTCATTGGGAAACATGAGGATGTTTTAAAATTTTCATATTTTGCAGGGATGAAGGTCGAAGTGGTGGAATGTTCAGGTGGTTTGTGCAAGGGCTGGAAAAGGTGTTACCACAACCAGAAGGAAAATCTAAACCAACCAATCTCAATATGGCAGCAGCTGAGGCAGCCATTGCTCCCCAGGAAGAAAAGGAGGTCTGTACATTACATGTCTTTTGATTGCTTCTTTAACTGGAACTGATTCTACACTGAAAGGAAAACATGCTGCCATATGATGCATTGTGTTGAAGACAAAGCACAGCTTCAAATATATAGTACAAATAAATCTAGCTGTCTCATTGTCCCAGGAGCGATTAAAAACTCAAGGATATAGAAATATAATGTTAACAATTAATTCTCCAAACTAAATTTAAGGAAATAGCAAAGATGATTGGCAAGATAATTCCAAGTTTTAAATCGATGTGTTGTAAAGGTGGACTTGTCCACTTCTGACTAGGAAAATAAGATAACCTTGTATTTATAGAATGCCTTCCACAACCTCAAAATACCCAAAAGGTCTTTACAGTTACTGAAGTACTTTTGCAGTATAAAGTTCACTAGGAGAATCCCTCATTCTTCTTTAGAAGTGTGCCATTGAAAATCCTTTTTACCGCCCGAGAAGGCAATCAGGTTTAACTAAGCTTGGTGTCTCTTCCAAAAGATCACATCTCCCTTGATACCACACCTAAGTGTCACAGGAGTGGGTATGTGCTCAGTTCTCTAGAGTATGGCTTATGTGAGCACCTCTGGCTTAGAGGCGAGCATGGCACTGCTGAGTGACTGAAATTGTTTGTTAAATATGGGGACAGGATACAAGTATGTAAAATTATACATAAGAATGTTGTTCAAATAAATAATTCCAGATTTTTAAAAATTGAATTCAAACATTTGCCATGGCAGTATTTAAACATGGGTCCTTGGAACATTAACTGGGACTCTAGATTAATAGCTTAGCAACAACGCTATGGGTCGTTGCTCCCCTTCATCATGACCTTTGGCTAACTGAACACCCATCATTCTTCTCTTCTTTGACTGAAGTTTTTCTTGTGTTTCAGTCTTCTTTCTGTGCACTGTACTGCTAAAAATTATGTTTTATTAACCTTTGCTAGTCACTGGTCCTGGGCATGATCAGAGACATCTTTAACTCTAATTGGCTTACCAATGCATCAATATTACTTGATCCATCTCAGATTGGCTAGATAGTGTGGGCATAATCCTTAATCTGATTCTGTCCAAGTGATGATCATCTTACTGATATCACTTCCTATGATATCCTGACTTGTTCCCTGAGATGGTGTCACTTCTGGGATCATCCGTTTTATTCCTTACTAAATTTATCCATCACCACAAGATAATGATGTACTGACAGAGTAATTTGTTGCCTGCTTAGAGGACATGTAATATTGCAAAAAATGATTAATATCATCCCAAATGTATAACCGATTCATCTAAATGTTCTGGAGAATCCAAAAGCCTATCAGTATCTTTTAGTTAAAAATGACATGTGTGCGTCCGCAATAATTGTTGATACCTGAGAAAAGTTAACTAAAGTCATTTTCTCCAAAAGAAACAGGAGTCAAGTTAGTGAGAATAACACCTGCCTACATCTGTTTCAGTAACTGAAAAGGTACCATTACAAATCAAAGTAAAATTCATAAAGCTCAAAATGGCCATACAAGGCTGGTATATGGAGGCCTGTTACGTACTTTAAATCACAAATATCAACCAATTCAAAAACACAGAGCACTGGGCCATTAATAAAGAGCCAATAAATAGTAAGGCCATGACCTTATTTTCAACCTGGACCATATGGTTATTCTGCCATAGTGAAAATGTTTTACAACCAACTGAATTAAATAAAATTTAATACCTCACTTGCTTGATAAGGTCAAAATTATTGCAAAGTGACTCAATCTGACACACCGTTGGGCCTCAACTCCGCCTCCTGAGGACCCCACAGTTACCCAGTCCTGGATTCTTGGACTTATCTCGAGGGACTGCTTGTATTTCTAATCCTGTCCACTGCAGTTTTTGATACAGCTGATATTAGAGAGCTGTTGGCCGATAGAAATGGGGTTTCTGCCTGGTCAAGGGATGGATGTCCCTTACCTAGCAATCAAAGCTTGTTGGATGGTTGAATAGCAATGGGCAGTCAGTATTGGTGGCAATGCATTCGTTATCCCACTTTTCAGGTGACAGGCTGGGAAATGCCACCAACCAAAATTTTTAAAAAATCATAAACGTTTCTGATGACTGTGAAAATAAAAGTTTTATTTCCTGCTGTTACAGGAACCTGCAAAACCACAGACAGAACAATCCACTGCTGAAACAAGTGAGTCATGGAGGTGAATGATAATTGCTAGAATATAATTATCACTATTTTTTAATTCATTCACATGATTTGGGTCATTCCTGGAAGGCAAACATTTTATTACCAATCCCTAAATTCCTCTTAGATATTGGTGGTCATAGAGTCAAAGAGTTATACAGCACAGAAACAGACCCTTCAGTCCAACTCATCCATGCTGACCAGATATTCTAAACTGATCTAGTTCCCTTTGCCAGCATTTGGCCCACATCCTTATAAATCCTTCCTATTCATGTACCCATCCAGATGCCTTTTAAATGTTATAATTGTACCAGCCTCCACCACATCCTCTGGCAGGTCATCTCCATAGCAGGGAGACCAGATTTGAATGCAGCGTTCTGCGGCAGCTGCAGTCTGTACCTTTCCTATGTTGTAGGAACACCCAAAGTACTATTAGATAAGGAATTTCAGGTTTCTGACCCAATGGCAGTGAAGGATCAGCAATGTTTTTCCAAGATACAATGGTGTATGGGTCGTTGGGGAGCTTGTGGTGGTGATGTTCCCTTGTGTCTGCTGTCTTTATCCTTCTAAATGGTGTAGGTTGGTGGATTGGTAGGTGTTGTTGAGGAAGCCTTGGTGAGTAGCTATGTTGAATCTTGTCGATGGTACACTGTGTAGCCATGCTGTGAGAGGTTAACTGAGTGAATGTGTAAGGTGTTGAATGTATGCCAGTTTCCTAGCTGCTGTGGTGTGAATAGTGCTGAACTCCTTGAGTATTGTTTGAAACATACTCATCCATGCATGAAGAGACTATTCATCAAGTTCCTGACATGTGGCCTATAGGTGCTGAAAAGGCTTTGGGAAGCCAGGAATTGAGTAATTCAATCACAAAAAGTATCAAGTCTCTTAACTTCTCTTATATCCATAATATTTATGTGACTAAAAATGTTTAGATTTTGATTAAGGTAAACCTCCAGAATGTTTGTTTATTTGGTAAAGGCTTAAAATTCCACCAGGACACATCATCAATTGACAGGATTGCTCAGGTTATTGCATGGAAATTGGGAAAAATGCCAAGAAGTCCATGCTCTTCATATGAGCAATAGTGTTTATGTCTGATCTGTTTTCGTAGTGCAGTAGTCCTATTTTCCTTTGTCTAGGAATGATTTGAAAGGATAGCTTTCCTATCCTCAAGGGCATGAGTCTGTCAGTTGTGTTTTCATCATAATTCTATGGCTTCATGGTCACTTTCATTTTACAGAGCTTTTCAAATCTTTCCTTGTATTTTTATTTTGCTATACCAGAGCATCCTAGTGAATCTATACCACATCATCTCTGTATCTTTAACTGGTCTCCAACTACAAATCACAAGAAACAACTGTTGTCTTACTAAGGAGGTTGATTAACTGACCATCAAATACTTCCGGATGGCCACACTTCAATAGGATGGATGTTGTTAAACTTGAGAGGGAGCAGGAAAGATTTACAAGAATGTTGCCAGTGTTGGAATCCATAGAATCCCTACAGTGTGGGAACAGGCCAATGGGCCCAACACCAACCCTCCAAAGAGCATCCCATCCAGACTCATCCCTGTAACATATTCCGGTAATTCTTCCTGTAAGCCTGCATTTCCCATGGCTAACACACCTACCTACACATCCCTGAACACTATGGGTAATTTAGCCTGTCCAATCCACCTAATGTGCACATCTTTGGACTATCGGAGGAAAACGGAGTACCTATGGAAACCATGCAGACGTAGGGAGAATGTGGAAACTCCACACAGACAGTCACCTGAGGGTGGAATCGAACCCGGGTCCCTAGCTCTGTGAGGCAGCAGTGCTAGCCACTGAGCCACCATGCTGCCCAAGGTTGGAGGGTTTGAGTTATAGGGAGAGGCTGAATAGGCTGGGGCTTTCCTCCCTGGAGCATCGGAGGCTGAGGGGTGACCTTGTAGAAGTTTATAAAATCATGAAGGTGATGGATAGGGTGAATAGCCAAGGTCTTTTTCCTAGAGTTGATGAGTCCAAAACTAGAACGCATAGGTTTAAGGTGAGAGGAGACAGATTTAGAAAGGACCTGAAGGGTAACTTTTTAATGCCGGAGGGCGGTGCGTATATGGAATGAGCTGCCAGAGGAATTGATGGAAGAGGTGCAATTACAACATTTAAAAGTCATCTGAACGGGTGTATGAATAGGAAGAGTTCAGAGGGACATGGACCAAATGCTGGCAAATGGGACTAGGTTAGATTGAGATGTCTGGTCAGCATGGACAAGTTGGACCAAAGGGTCTGATTCTGGCTATGACTCTGTGAGTCAGGTGGGGACCTCATTAACATGTGTAAGTTGAGGTCCTGTTACACAGTCGGGAGCTTAGTGTGATTTAAATTCCTGATCATGGGATCATGCACATTGTCAGACCACTCAGCAGCAAAATAAGAAATCTCTGAAGATAGATTGGAGGATTTGGGACCAGCCCTTAGAGCAGAGAATGCTAAGGGGAGATTTGAAAGAAGTTTTCAAAATCACGAGGGACCTAGATAAAATAGATGGGGAGCAATTGTTCCCTGTCATAAAACAACCAAGAATGAGAGGGCACAAATATAAAGTATTCTGCAAAAGAAGCAAAGGTGATGTGAGAGAAAGTTTATTTTACATAACCAGTAATTAGAGTCTGCAACACATTGCCTGGAAGTACAGGTGGAGGGCAGGCTCCATTTGATAATTTAAACAGAAGAAATTTTCAGAGTTATACAGCAAAGGCAGAGAATAGCCCTAAGTCATAATCAACAATCTTTCCAAGTGAAGTCTCACACACATCGATCGGCATGCCAATTATAGTTTCTGCATCTGGAAGTCACTGCCAAGTACAGATCTTGGAGGTCTGCGCAGCAGCAAAAAATGTTAGAGGGAATGTTAGTCATAATGCTCATTCAGCGAGTTGGTACAAACAACAGTGCAGCCAGCAGGAAATCCTGCCTCCGCGCATAACAATTAAGTGAATTCTATGAGGTAGCTTTGTAATTTAGGCTTTTTTCGCTTCCCTTGTGGATCAGGACATTCTGTGTCATGCCCCATAAGTAAACTTTACGCCTCCCCTGTCCTAGATTTCCCACCATCTTCTCTGAACACCCTCATGCTGCTGAAATTTCCACTCAAGTCTGCATGCCAGGTCACATTTCCTGCTGCCTTTGAGTAGGGATCCAACATTAAGTATGGAAACAAGTCTCTCAGATTGTGATGGTGGCTTTCTACTCAGCTGGTTCCAGCATACTGCACTTCTACTGATTTAGATCCAGGGTTACAAGTTCTCATTACAACATTATATTCTATTCTTGCCGTAAAACGCAGTATTTAACAACATTTTCATGACCTTATTGATTTGAAGTGCTGCTTTACTGAGGCTGGAGTCTCAAGTCTCTCTGTTCATTCACATTCCCCATTCAAAATATAATGATTAAATTTCTCTTGGGAGCATGGCATGGATTTGGACAAAGTGAACTTGGAAACATTATAAATAAAGTGAAATCTCAGCAGCACAGATTCTTTTGTGATGGTTGGGATGAGGGGAAAGCTGAGAAGTAGGATATTATATCTTGGTGCCATTTAGTTGCTGGATGAAATAAATTTGCCAAGTTCAGCTTTATTTAGAATCGTGCACTATGATTTATTGTTAGTTCATGTTTTTCTACTTCGCCATTGTTTAATATTCTAGAAAGCATTATATAATATGTGCAAGGTTACTTAATACCAATAATATTGGCATGAATTTTCCTCAATCTCTGCATTTGTAGTTTACATATTAATATCGAAGAAACAGAGATAGAGGAAGCAGAGGAATTACAGAAAACGAGAATTGGAGTGGAGAGGAATTACACAAAAGGAGACAATTGAAGAGAGAGAGAAAAGAAGCAATGAGTCAGAAGAAAGTTTAAAAATATATTCTGAATTGATAAGCGTTAGTTGTTCATTTGATTTTCACAATGTTTTTGTCTTGGATAGGTAGGTTGGGAGAGAATTAATGGTCCTCAGGCACAATTAAGTATATACAAAGAATTCCAGTTATGAAATAGTCTCGAGCAAGATTTCCGTAGGTCAGTGTTCCTCAGAACTAAGGCTTTGTCTTTTAATGGCTCATAAACACTGATATAAATTGGTTAGGTCAAGTAGCCCCCCTGACCTGTATTTGATTAAGTGTTGCTTATGCTTGGAATTTGAATGTATCTTTTATTTGTCAGTGCCTGAGCCTGAGCCTGAGCCAGAGCCAGAGCCTGAGCCTGAACCTGAGCCTGAGCCAAAAGTAGAAGTTGTGACTCCTAAAGAGGCAACTGAGCAACAGACAGAACTCCCAACAGATACTGATTGCATTGTCAATGTCATTGAAATGCCTCACTCATCAGCTAGTGGAAGCAGGTAATAAAATACTTACATATTTGTAAGAAATATAAAATGTAGATCATTTGAATTAATTTATGTGTAGTAGTTTGTAACTGAAGTCACTCACAAGGGTACTGTTCTCACTAAAATCCTATGACGGCTTCCGACTAGAAACCTGCTTTCTTTCTACATTTCTTTCACCACTCTTGTTAAATCAGTAATCCAGCATTATAGTTCAAATAGCTTTTGCTAACGCTGTTGTACAAACAGACCATTGTCACAATTTTCCCAAAATAAAATGAAATAAAAAAGCTGCATCATTGCAATCCAGGTGCTAATTTCCTGTCACCAATTCTACTTCCTAATAGCTATTGTACGCAAATATATGAATTCACTCATTGCTTCTCTTCCAGACAATCAGCAGTGCATGCACTCCGTATGGTATTTCCTTTGTAGTAATTAGCATACCAAGGGGAAATGTTAACATGGGTGAGCATGTGGGATTGGGCAGGGGAAGTTAAGCTGAAAGACTTGAACACATTGGGAAGGCAGCTGCAGCCTGGATCTTTCCAAGACATGACATACTCCCAGGAGTTGGATTGGCTTTTAAAATATGAGAATGAGATTGGTAGCTCCTGCTTTGTGCATTGCAGATATTACGGTGGGAGCTGGGTTTCCCCACGCCTCCAAAAATCTGGCAGCCAAAACAATGCAAGAACCACTTCAGGTGAAGATAGGTCTCTTTATGGCACTGCTTGTGGGTCAGGATGTGCAAATGTTATTCCCCTCCCCAAATCCAAATAAAGACTCATGGTGCATGTTTGGATGCCAATCCACTCCTTCAGAAAAGTACAAAAGGGGGATTTCCTCAGAGAAGCACAAATTTGACACTGACCAGAAATTGAGATAATAAGCACTTAAAGTAAGTAAGGTTGAAATATTACATTTTTAAAGTCTGAAAGTGAAATAAGATGCAGCAAGATGGAGAGTTTTCGGGAAGAACTCAAAGGAAGCGGGTGATTGACTGCTGTGACCTTAATGGTGAAGTAAATAGCGCAGAGTGAAATGGAATGAGGTCAGAAAGAGATTTCTAGAATTGGGCGAGGATTTTGAAATCCAAGTAAAATAAAACAAAGAACTGCAGATGCTGAAGATCTGAAATGAAAAACACAAATTGTTGGTGAAACTCAGCAGGTCTGGCAGCATCTGTGGGATGAAAGCAAAATTAACATTTCGAAACTAGTGACTCTTCATCAGAACCAGTTCCATCACAACCTGGGGACTGCCTGTACGTGATTTTAGTGATGATCTAGGTATAAGGTTTGAATTTTAATTCAAGACCCAACTGGACCTGAATTTAGCCCGTAAAATATGATTTTCTCTTTTATATCATTCGTTGCAAAGTTGTAAATACCTACTGGTGCAAAGTAAATTTTAAGAACTGAATCAATTTTATCCCATTTTATCTCTCAATATTTTTCCCTAATGATTTTCAGCATGTTTGGTTGGATGACTCAAAGCCTGGGAAAGGTGATCCCTAAGCCTGTAGGGAGCTCTGTGTCTGTAACTACCACAGTGAAAATGGAGCAAGCACCCCAAGAAACTAAGGTATGTTCTGATGGCTCTTTACTAATATTATTCCAATTTCTCAGAGCATATTAATACTTAATTATTTGTGAGTTATCCTTAGTTTGTATTTCATGAAGGATATAATCATTTGGGCTGTACACTTCCGTTGAAGATGTGGGTTAAAAGCCATACCATAGGATATTGTCTAAACCTGTGTAATTCCATCTGACTTTGATAAAACTTTGACTTGGCAAAATGCCTTTGCACTGCCCTACCAAACACCTAAAATCCATTCTCAGATGAGCATCCCATTCTGAAGTAATATAAGTCAAGGATAACTAAAGACAAGCAATAAATGCTGGCTCATCCAACGAAGACCATATTCCCCTGAATGAATTAAGAAAATGAACATTTTCTCCATCAAGTATCCTTGAATATTTTACATTTGGCAATATAATGCAAATCATTTTTGTATTGCAAGTCTGAAGACACTGAAGCTGGTTTGAGACTAAATTTAATCCTGATTTCGAGCGTGCTCAGTGAACTTTATCTCATCACTATGGGCTAAATTTGATTTGAAAAATGAAAGATCAGTGTTTTTATACCATTCAATCCCTGTAGTAGCAGTATGTCCCATATTTGAAGTAAAGTTGCCATAGTCTTACCAAACCATAGGGCTGCTCTCTCATTTGAGAGAGACAGCTTTGGTGGTTTAACTCAAAGGCCACCACAGCTCAGGTGAGGGGAGAAGTTGAGAAGGACAGTCCTTCAGCTGCTATGGGAATTGAATCCACACAGTTGATGTCTCTCTGCATTGAAAACCTGCCGCCAACCAACTGTGGTAACCAACCCAATCTGTGCACTTCTTGCTCAAATGTGAATGAGGACATGTGACACATTATGTGATCTTGCCCATCAAAAATGGCTTTCATGGTTTCTCCTTTTTGGTTTAATCTTCACCTCACTCTATTTTCTAATGAATACGTTGTGTGCTGTAAAACTATATGCAGCTGATAAGCAATGTTGATCTATGGAGTGAGTTGCAGCAGGAAATGGGATCTTGGTAACAACTGTGTATCTCATGGCCATGGTACACATTCTAGGTTTATTGGATGTGTTACTTCACTGTACAGATTATTGTGCTCAAATTAATTTCATCATCCAATTCATTCCCTTCAAAGACTTTAAATCTGTTATGTCAGTCTTACATTTCCCTTAAAATCTGTAATTTTGCAAGTTCAAACTTAGTGTCACCTGACAACAAATTTCTGCACTTCCTTTCTTCAATCTGAGATTTTCAGTGTCAAATCAAGCCATCTGTGAATTTTGAACCTGCATCACGAATTTCTGGCCCTTGGGCTTCAACCGTCTGCACAATGATCTGACTTCTGTCATATATAAGTTGAGTTCTTGCATTGTGATCTGTTTCAGTGAGTTTGTAATTGATGCAGGTAGTGGATTTGATTCTGAATGCCAGTGAAGTTGTTCCTAGAATTGAATCTAGAGTTCTGAGTTCAGTGACGTTAGCTATTAATTCATTATATGATATCTGACAATATACAGCTACTCAGCATGTTTTCCACAGCGATAGGAAACCAAAGAAGTCATTCTCAATCACTGTTTCACCAAATCGCATGGTTTACATTCACCAATTTGAAACTTTCTTCAATATCTATCACCTTTTTTTTCAAGGTCCCTGTGGAGGAGAAGGAATCACAACTGAATGTGACTGATGTTAAAGAGGAAGTGCCCAAAGCTGTAACCATTATTGAAGGTATTACCATCAATCTGTGTAGTTAACCAGAGACTACAGGGACCATAGACGTCTGTCTCTGTTAGAGACACGAAGAGAGTCATGTGGTTCTAGCTTTAGGGCCATCACATTGCATCCAATACAGAAACAGGAATCTTTCCCACTTATACCGCTTGCCATGGGTGCAAAGGAAAGATTAGCAATTTGAATATCAACCTATTTGATCATTTCATGTACATTCTAGCAAGTCCTAGAATAACGTTCGAATCTGGAGGCTCTAACTCAGAGGCAGGGCCCTTATCTACTGAGCCACAAGACTCAGATATGTCACATAAATTAACAAACACATCAATTTTATTGAAGGAAAGTGGACATGAGGATTATCAAATCAATCATGATCTCATTGAATGATGGAATTAACTCAATGGGCTGAATAGTCTACTACTGTTCTTGTGTCTTATGATCTTGTGGCCTTAAGTATATAAATTATTGGGAACCTGCCAGGTATCAAATGCAATCCCATGCATTATAATCTTAGCTAGTAAAATGTCAGCATAGTCCCAGAAGACACTTGTCTCATCAGAGAGAGACGACTGGTGGTTGTTTAACCTGAAGGTGACCATACCTCAGGTGAGGGAGAGTTTGAAAAGGCAGGACCTTCAACCTTAGCTGGCGCAGGAATTCAACCTGCGCTGTTGGCATCACTACATCCCAAACCAGCCATCCTGGTAACGAAACCCTGCTATTTCATAATATCTGTAGTTCCTTGTTGTAACAGTTTTTGATCTGATCTGATTCATGATATCATCATGACTATATATTGGTATTTATTTGCTGATTTTCCCAGTTGTTCCAGCTGATCCAATCCCAGATTCTATAGTGAAGGAAGAGAAGCAGCCAGCGGGAGAGCCAATCACCAAGACCAGGTATGAATATTGAGAAATAAAGAGGGCATGGAAGTTCTGTCCTCATCCCTGATTAGAAAGCTAGATGCGGGACCTTTCACCTGCTGATTAATCAGCCATTTTCCCTTTCAGTCACTGTGGATGATTTTATTCTGTTGCTTTTGCACCAAATGTGTTTCAGAACAGACTTCCATTAAATTTCCACTTAATTTGGTTCCTACTTTATTTTCTGGTAAGAGATATTGGACATGAAACTGGGGTGATGGGTGGGAGATGAATGAAAGATGTACGACAGTTACATTGTATTTATCAGAAGTTATTGAGAGCATATAAAAAAGGCAGTACATTGTTCAAAGGTGACTTTAATCTTCATATAGATTGAGAAAAATCAAATTGGCAGAGGAAGCCACAAAGGATAATTCATACAGTATATTCAAGACAGTTTCCTCGATCTATATTGTAGATCTATATGGGAATCAGGCTATATTGGATCTGGTAATGTGTAATGAGGCAGGTTTAATAAATT
Source organism: Ginglymostoma cirratum (assembly GCA_024137785.1). Lineage (NCBI taxonomy): Eukaryota > Metazoa > Chordata > Chondrichthyes > Orectolobiformes > Ginglymostomatidae > Ginglymostoma > Ginglymostoma cirratum. The sequence continues at coordinate 11,976,313 of JAHRHZ010000085.1, read as the reverse complement.
ATCTCATAATTAAAGATCACTTAGGAAAGTGACCATACATAGCAGAATGTAGCACTCAGTTTGAGAGTGTAAAACATGAGTTGAAACAACTATGCTAAAGAACCAAAGAACAGCGAATGCTAGAAATTGAAACAAAAACTCAACAGGTCCGACAGTATCAGTGGAGAGAAATCAGAGTTCATGTTCAGGACCAATGACCCTTCTTCAGAACTGATTGTAGCTGGGAATAGATTGGTATATATGCTGAAGATGGGGTAGCGGGGAGAAGGGACGTGTAAACAATAGGTGAAGATGGAGCCCAGAAAGAGAGCAAAACAGTTAGGCAGCCAAAGGAATGGGTAAAGGTCAGCCTGGGAGAATCATAGCTGCTATTAGGGACCATTAGTGGCTGACAGTTTGTTGTTTGTGGTAGATAACAACGTGTGGAGCTGGATGAACACAGCAGGCCAGGCAGCATCAGAGGAGCAGGAAAGCTGACATTTCGGGTCAGGACCCTTCTTCAAAAAACTTCAGAAAACCCCTTGTTGTTTGTGGTAGCAGCCCTTGTGATGACAAGGCCTGGTTTGTGGGGGTTGAAGTAAGGACATGGGAGAAGGTGCTCAAGTCCTAAAGTTCCGCCTACTCCACAAAGAGGCAGACATAACTGAGGCCCATGCGGGTACCTATGGCCACTCCTTTGGCCTGAAGAAAGTGGGAAGAGTTAAAGGAGAATTTTTATTTACACACAGCATGATGCAGCCAACTACAAAAGGTAAGAACTTTATCTCTCGCCAGGCATTACTCAGTGTTTAGTTCTTCTTTAATTTCCCTCACTTTCTTCAGGTCAAAAGGATGGCCACAGGTACCCACATGGACCCTAGTTATACCTGTCTCTTGTGGTACACTCCTAGTTCCATTCCTAGCCCAGCCCCCACCCACAACTCTTTCTCTGGTACATCAATGACATCGTCAGTGCTGCTTCCTGCATTCATCCAGGATTGGAGAGATTTATCAGTTTTGCTTCCAGTTTCCACCCTGCTGTCACCTTCACCTGGTCCATCTCTGACTCCTCCCTTCCCTTCATCAACATCTCTGTTTCCAGGGATAGGCTGGCCACCAATATTCATCACAAACCCACTGACTCCCAAGGTTACTTCCCACCCCCTCTTTAGCATTTATGCTGACATTTTCCTAGCTACAATCAGTTCTACAGAAGAGTCACTGGACCCGAAACATTAACTCTGCTTTCTCGCCGCAAATGCTGTCAGATCTGCTGAGTTCTCCAGCAATTTCATTTTTGTGCTAAACTTTAATATAGATAATTACAAAGGAATGAGATCAGAGGTAGCTGGAGTTGATTGGAAGAGGAGATTAACAGAAATGATGGTTAAAGAACTTTGGCGGACAGTGAAGAAATAGTTCATGACTCACAACAAAGATATTCTCCAGTGAGGAAGGAGGATTCTCGGAATGGAATATACAGACCATGGTTATCCAGGGAAGTTGAGGATAGTATCATATTGAAAGAAAATAATAAAGAGAGAGAAAGTAAACTTGGAAGATAAACTAGCAAATAATATCAAGTAAGAGCCTTTTAAAATACATAAAAAGGAAAAGAGAAGCCAAAATGAGCTTTGCCCTCAGAGGATGAGGCTGTAGGAATAAAAAGGGAGAACGAGGAAATGTCAGAGGAGTTGAATGAATACTTTGTGTCAGTGTTCATGATAGAGAACTTGAATAGCATTCCACAAATAACTAAGGATCGGGGAGAAGAAATAAATACAATAAACGCCATAATAGAGCAAACATACTAGGGAAACTAATGGGGCTAAAGGCCAATATGTCTTCTGGACCTGATGGCTGCACAGTAAGATATTAACGGAATTAACACAGAGATAGTGGATGACAGGAAATAATCTATTAATTCTTAGATTCTGGTAAAGTCGCTGACAACTGGAAAACTGTCAATGGGAAACCCTCATTCAAGAAGGGAAGGAAACAAAAAGAAATGATAGGCCAGTTAGCTTAACATTTGTCATTGGGAAATGTTAGCATGCATTTTAAAGGATATAATAGCAGAATATTTAGAAAAAGATGATATAACCAAGCAGGGTCAGCAGACTTCATGAAGACGAAATGATGCCTGACAAGTCTATGAGAATATGAACAAGCAGGGTAGATAAAGAGGAACCAGTTGATGTAATATATTTTGATTTCCGAAAGGCGATAAGGTATGACACATAAGGCTTTGATATAAAATAAGAGACTATGACAATAGCAGTGCCATATGAGCATGATTAGAGGATTGGCTAACTAATATGGAGAGTTGGGATAAGGGGTGCATTTTTTAGTGTGGCAACCTGTAAGTACTCAAGTCCCACAGGGATCAGTGGTGGTCCCACAATTGTCTCCAATTCTACGATTGTGAAAAAGCAGCAATGGGGAATGGTGATACATTTTCAAATCAGGATGATGTTTGAGTGAAAGATTGTGATTTCCCCATTGACCTTCTGCCACTGTCCTTCTAGGTTGTAGAGGTCACAGGGAAAATGAAATCCTCTTAGTTTGCAGCTGAAATACTGAGTTATGATTAATTATTCAAATTACCCAAATTAATAAACTGAATGCCGTAAGATTAACACTATCTCTACACCAATTGTAAGTGCTGTGAATCTGAAGACAAAAATAAATGTTTTCCCACTTCCAACTGCCTCATTCCTCTCCTCTGGTGAACCTCCTATCACAGTCACTTATGAGCTTTGGTTATTGTGATATATTGTGTGTGTTTGGAACCAATGGCAAATATCCACAAGAATTATTCTTTTTCCTTTTGTTTGCAGCAGTGAGGAGGCTAAAAGGTAACAATTTTCAATGTGCAGAGATTATTGCATACTAATTGCTTACTTTATAGCAACTGGGGCCAAGTTTGCAAAATGTACATATTGGACATTAAACATTCAATGTTAACTCCTGAGAGGAAATTATGCAGATTTTGTTCTTCACTTTTTTCCTTTACCTGGTTGATTTGAGTCTTCTAAGCCAGTGCTGCTTTGGGCCAGGTTTGTGGAGCCCAATTACAGTTGTGGGTTGTACCAAATCATTAGTTTTCTTTCAGATCCAATTAGTTAATATTTTAGGTATAGTACCTGTATATCCATATTTGTGGATGCAGGTCCTTAAGCCTACTTCTCAGTTATTCTCCACAGTTCTAATGTCCCGTGGTTTCACTTATAGAGTCATAGAGATATACAGCATGGAAACAGACCCTTCGGTCTAGCTCATCCATGCCAACCAGATATCCTATATAAATGTAGACACATTTGCCAGCATTTGGCCCATATCCCTCTAAACCCTTCCTATTCATTATACCCATCCAGATGCCTTTTAAATGTTTTAATCGTACCAGCCTACACCACTTCCTCTGCCAGCTCATTCCACACACCAACCTCTGTGTGAAAAAGTTGCCCCTTAGGTCGCTTTTATACCTTTCCCTCTCACCTTAAACCTATGCCCTCTAGTTTTGGACTTCCCACCCCAGGGAAAAGACCTACCTTTTTACCCTATTTACCCTATTTATGCCCGTTGAGATTTTATAAACCTCTATAAGGTCTCCCCTCAGCCTCCGAAACTCTAAGGAAAACAAACCCAGCCTATTCAGCCTCTGCTCACAGCTAAAACCCTCCAACCCTGGCAACATTCTTACAAATCTTTTCTGAAGCCTTTCTAGTTTCACAACATCTTTCCTATAGGAGTAAGACCAGAATTGCAGGCAGTACTCCAAAAGTGGTCGAACTAATGCTCTATTCGGCTACAACATGACCTCCCAACTCCTATGCTCAATACATTGACCAGTAAAGGTGAGCATACCACAAGGACTTTCAAAAGTTGATTGGGGTGGATGTTTGCAGGTAAAGGGATGGCTGAAAAATGAGAAGCATTCAAAAATGAGATAACGAGAGTCTAGAGACAGTATGTTCTTGTTAGGGTGAAGGGCAAGGCTGGTAGGTGTAGGGAATGCTGGATGACTAAAGAAATTGAGGTTTTGGTCAAGAAAAAGAAGGAAGCAAATATCAGGCATAGACAGCAGGGATTGAGTGAATCCCTAGAAGAGTACAAAGGTGGTATGAGTATACTTAAAAGGGAAATCAGGAGGGCAAAAAAGAGGACATGAAATAGCTTTGGCAAATAGGGATAAGGAGAATCCAAAGGGATTCTACAAATACATTAAGAACAAAAGGGTAACTAGGGAGAGAATGAGGCCCCTTAAAGATTAGCAAGGCCACCCATGTGTGAAACTGCAGGAGATGAGGGAGATAGTAAACGAGTATTTTGCATCAGTGTTTACTGTGAAGAAGGATATGGAAGATAGAAAACGTGGGAACTAAATAACAACATCTTGAAAAATGTCCATATTATAGAGGAGGAGGTGCTGAATGTCTTAAAATGCATAAAGGTGGATAAATTCCCAGGACCTGATCAGGTGTACCCTAGAACTTTGTGGGAAGCGAGGGAAGAGATTGCTGGGCCCCTTGCTGAGATATTTGTATCATTGATAGCCATTTATTTTGGATGTTTATGCATGTTTTGTTGGAAATCTTCAGAGACTGGGAGAGTCTGTCACTTTTCAATGCTTCGTGTTATCAAATATCAGCATTATTTCACAGAATCCTTCCTCTGCTCATCTGCAGAGATCTCACCTCCTGTTCTTACTATTCTGATTTTAAATGTTATTGTTTCACAATATGTTAGAAATCCCATTGTTTTCTTCCCTTTTAGTCCAAATGGAAGTGTAGTAATTGGAACGAGGGCCAGTTGGATCATGTTAACTAAAAGATCCTTGATTGGGGTTGCTAACCTACTCCAATCAGGGAGCCCTGGCTGACAGATACAAGCAGGAGACTCAGAGAGTTTCCTCATTCTCGAGACTGGCTCTGAAATGGCTGGTGAGAGCCCATGTACTGCCCACATGTGGAAAAAGGGTGACTTGGTGACAGGATACCAGCCCCTGTGCAGTTATTTAAGAAGCAATAACAGTGATGAAGAGTCAGATCGAAAGTAATTCCTAAAAGCTAAACAACGGGGTAGGACAAACAGGGGTAGGAGAAAGTACAAGAGCAATACTCGGGCATTTGAACAGGCAGAAGTCCTGAAGTTGGGCACTTAGGCAAAAGGAAGATCCAGCAATCATAGAATCAGGTACATTTTGGATCAAATGCCCCATGTCTGCTGGTATTCCAGCCCAGAAAAGGTGCAGGCCATAATGCCAGTATTGCTACTTCATGTCAACTATCAGGTGACACTGACAGATTTATTTAGTCCTGTGGGTGAGGACCTAATGAACAGGCGTATATGCTGCCACATGTGTACCTTCAGGGCCTCTCTGCCCATCCTGTGATTGGAAATTATTGATGAAAAGTAGGGGAGGGTTCATCAAAGCTTCTGGTTTTTAAAAGCAAGTTACCTTATCTTTGGGAGATCACTACCTGTGCCTCATGATAAATCCAATTGCACATTTCAGTTGTGGTGGGGGACTAGCAGTGGAGTGATGGAATGTGTGCGGGAAGGAGAGGGAGAGGGTTGGAGAGGTGGATTGGCATCCATATGCCTCATATTTCTTTATGTTTTCATGACCTAATTGGGAAGGGTGCACTGATGTTCATGCCTCACTGTCCAAAAGCTGCCAAAAAATGTATGAAACCCCAATTAGGCCACCAGATGACTGATTTGCCTGACTGATTGTTATTCATGACAAAAGCAGTTCACGTAATGTTTCGTCATTAACAAAAAGTAACTCAATTTGTTGTAACAAGCATAACTTTGGAGAAAAGAGAAGATCCCTACTCAACTACAATGCAACATAAACGATAGACATTTTAAAAACCTGACATAAATGCATGTTTGTTCATAATTAATACAGACAAAGGGCGAACATCTTAATAGTGATATTATAGGTGGAAAAAATATACAGATAGGGAACAAAATTATGAAGATCAAAAGTCAGATCACGAGAGTGGGTTAAATTGTCGTTAGCAGTTTCTTTTGATTTTAGTAATGATTATGCATAAAGCATGCTTGTAAAGCAATGGCCATTCTTCACTTCGATAATTGATCCAGTGGAATGAGTTTTTATTCTTACAAAAGAATTAACCTTTTGTGGTTTTCCTTTTTTTCACCCAGAAGGGCAGGGGTGGTGGGGGTGTTTGGGCGGGATTGGGGGTTGGCAGTGTGGAGAGAGACAGATATAGAGAGAGAGAGAGAGAGAGAGAGACAGGTTGAAGAGACAGAGATGTGTTCCATTTGCAAGCTCTGGATGACTCTGACTGACCTAAACTTCCAGCTATGAAAGAAAATGCAGCTCAACGAATCTAAAGGTAGCCATTATTCAACATTTCCTTAATTCAAAAAGTCTTCATGCCATTTTGTCTCAAAGTAACAATCTCACTTCTTCAAAAAGCAACATTGTCTTGAAACAGCTAAAAATGTGCCCCATTTTATTTTCCAGATTCTCCTGTTATTTCAGTTATATTGTAGTTCAACATACATTTCAGTTTATAGTCCAAAAAATAAAAATATGTGATCTCTTACAATGCATCAATGTCTGATTTGGCCGGGCCAAGGAAGTTTTCAATTCCAATACAAACTCCAGCCCTACCACATTGCTGTCATTAGCTTTGTAAAGTAAAATGTCCAATGGAAACTTCTAGAGACTTCAGAAACGTGGTGTATTTGACTTAATGCTTCTTTTTGCTAAGGTCTGTCAGACACCTGCTAGTGCTAAGGAATTCACGAGGAATTTCCAAGCCTCATTATCCAGTGAAGTGCTGGCGTTTGAACAAAATTACTAGAAGACTGCTGGCCTATAGTAATAGATTCTTTGAATGACACATTTCTCCAGAGCTTGGAAAAAATGTAGAATCTGAAATGTTACTGGGTAATGAAGTCATAATTAAATACTTTTTTGATGCCCTGGAGAACATTGAGAGATCTGTGGGAACCATACCTGAATCAATTTGTGAATATATTTTTCAGTACTATTATATGATCAAATGATTGCTAAATATCTAATTTGTTCTGTTATTTTGCTCTTCAGCGTCTTCAGTTGGCTAGCAAAAGGTCTTGGGAATGTTGTGCCACAGCCAGTCATCAAATCCCAATTAATAAAGGAGGTATGTCCTAAATGAAAACATTGGTATAAAAGAGTGTCAGGTTGTTAAGTGAGAAGACAGAGATCGCAACAGAAGACCCGGTCAGCAAATGATATGACAAACGTAAGCCCTATTACAGCCTTGATTCAGACATAGGCACAGTAGATGAATTTGAGAAGGGTTCCTGGACCCGAAACATTAACTCTGATCTTTCTCCATAAACACTGCCAGACCTGCTGAGCTTTTCCAGCAATTTCTGTTTTTGTAGCCGAGTTTCAGAGGTGAGGCGAGAGTCTCAAGCCCTATAATATCAAGGCAACATTCAACTGAATGGCCCAATCAAACTAGTAGATTAAAATTAATAAGGATCAGGAGAAACTCTTAACTTGCTGGACACATGCCTAGTGCAAAGGAAGATAGACTTAGTTGTTGGAGGCTAGTCATTTCAGATGAAAGAGTATCTCAGGACAGCAACTTGTGCCCAAACATCTAATCTCACTGTCCTTTGGGTGAACATGATCAAAAACTCAACTGGACCAATTGTGTAACTATCATTGCTACTAGGACAGCTTAGAAGCTGGGAATTTTTAAAAATTAATTCGGGGACGTGGCCTTCATTGGATGAGCCTTCATTTATTTCTCATTCTTTAGCCACTGAGAAGTAGTAGTGAAATGCCTTCTTGAACTGCTGCAGTAAATAGATCCACAGTGCTGTTAGGGAGGGAGCTCCTGGATTTTAACCAAGGAGAGTGCAGCATTCGGCAGCACATAGCTAACCTCCAGACTCATGAAGATCTCTGTTGCATCATCAAGGCACAAGTCAGGAACATGATGAAATACCCATCACTTCCCTGGATGAATGCTGTTGTAGCACCCCTCCTGAAGTTTAATACTATAAAGGAAAAAAACACCCCTCTAACAGCTTAATATGCACTGAAGGTCATAAACCTTCCACTGTGGGCCAGAATGAACAGGAATATTGTTTTGTGTCACACCAAGTAAGTTGTAGCCCTCACTACCTTGAAATACTCTTTCCTTTCCCTTCTGCAAGATTGTGCTGAAAATTCTTCCCTATGACCCTGCACCTTCACTCCCATCTGCTGGTCAGCCTTTTCAAATAGTCAACTGACCAACAACACTGAAATGAGGAGATAAAATAGCTTGACCCTTAAACCTAGACCAGCAAGTGCATTTTGATCTTGACTTTCTAAACCTTCTTGACCTTGGCTTCCTAAACTCACCAGTGGTTAAAGCCAAATCCATAAATGAATAGATACCTTGAAGTTCATGCTGTAACATTTCTCTGAAGTGTGTTTCTCATCCCTGTTTTCTAGAATGACAGGACTACAGCTGCATGCCATGCAGAGGAAAGTGAGTACTATATTCTCTGAATCCTTTCTTCATTGATTTACGAATGCTCAAATAATTTCAGAAAAAAGAAGTGCAAAACACAGAGCAGGTCTCAGGTAAGTAGAAATTTAACTAGAGGGCAGCAAGTTGCGTAGCAGTGGAACTCTGCCAAGGCATAAAGTGGACGTCTGAGCTGTAGGATAGTGCTAGGAACATGAACTATGGAGGAGGTCACTGACTTGCAGGATTTTGAGATTTAGGGCAATGACTAGGGATGGAAAGGATGTATTTCTCTTTTGTTATTCTCTTGAAGCAGAGAAGACAGTTGCCATGGAATACAGCCCAGGGTCTTTTAAAGTAGGGAGGCTGTTGCAATGCAGCTACCACATGTGACTCTCTTTTTTTTCTCTACTCATTTGTGGGACGTGGGCGTCGCTGGCTGGCCAGCATTTCTTGCCCATCCCCAGTTGCCCTTGTGAGCTGCCTTCTTGAACCGCTGCAGGCCCCCTGCTGTGGGTTGATCCATAATGCTATTAGGGAGGGAATTCCAGGATCTTGACCCAGCAACAGTGAAGGAACGGCGATATATTTCCAAGTTAGGATGGTGAGTGGTTCGGAGGGGAACTTGGAGGTGCTGGCGTTCCCATATGTCTGCTGCCCTTGTCCTTCTAGATGGAAGTGGTTATGGGTTTGGAAGATGCTGTCTGAGGATCTTTGGTGAATTTCTGCAGTGCATCTTGTCGATAGTACACACTGCTGCTACTGAGTGTTGGTGGTGGAGGGAATGGATGCATGTGGAGGTAGTGCCAATCAAGCAGGCTGTTTTGTCCTGGATGGTGTCAAGCTTCTTGAGTGTTGTTGGGGCTGCACCCATCCAGGCAAGTGAGGAGTATTCCATCATACCCCTGACTTGTGTCTTGTAGATGGCAGACAGGCTTTGGGGAATCAGGAGTTGAGTTACTCATTGTAGTATTCCTAGCTTCTGGCCTGCTCTTGTAGCCACTATGTTTTTGTGGTCAGTTCAGTTGATTTTCTGGTCAGTGATAACGCCCAGGAATGTTGATAGTGGCGGATTCGGTGCAAGTAACACCATTGAATGTCAAGGGGTGGTGGTTAGATTGTCTCTTATTGGTGACGGTCATAGCCTGGCATTTGTGTGGCGTGAATGTCACTTGCCACTTGTCAGCCCAAGCCTGGATATTGTCCAGATATTGTCGCATTTGACTGGGAGACTGGGAGAACCAGGAGGCTCTTCTGTTATTTACCCTACCATAGCATATTGGAGAGTTTTGCAGGTTTCATTATGACCACACCTTCCATGTCCAGCGAGATCCGAAGTGGAACTTGAAGCTGGAGCTTCTGAAAAAGAGATAGGGAACTACCCATTGTGTCAAAAGACTCCCAGGAGGTGGATCAGGGTTGGGATAGTAGGGCATTTCTTTCCGGAAAAAGGACAAGAGCAATGAAGACATTCTTCACCATCCTCTTCAAAAGAAAAGCCAATGCAAATACCAAATGGTATCATTTTTAAAAATGCATTCATGGAAAGTTGGTATTGCTGATAAGACCAGCATTTTATTGCCTTTGAGAAAGAATTGGAGACTGAATTACTTACATTCTCAAGAACAACTCAGTTGTTTATTAGAACTAGCCAATCATCTTGTGGTAGAGTTAACAAACCAGAATTGACGGATCATAAATGAGTCTATCCAATCAATGTCATCATGTTAAAAAAGGGGAGTTTGAACGTAACCGATTAAGGTGTATGTTTCCATGGCCATGCAATGGAACAGGATCCTGACACAAAAGGATGAACGTAACCATATCTATTACCATTTCAGCTGTGCATGTGAATAGGTTTTACATTCTTTATGATGCAGTGTTGTAATGGCATGTACATTTATTGTTAATATAAGTCACTCATGTACTTGTAAAGAATGATTTTTAAACATTGTATTCCAAATATTTTTGCCATAGAAATTTTTTTTATTTTGAAAGCAATCTAAAAATCAATGTTACTGGCCAAGACACCAGGATCAGGTATAGAGTAAAGCACACTGTCCCAGAGGGATGCTTACTGTTGTACTGGTATGACATTACATACTTCTTTCTCACAATAGTTAACCTTATTACGCTATTTGCGAGTGTCAATGCAATAGCAAATTTGGCTGGTTCTAAACTGCAAGCCCACATCTAAAAGGAGCCGATTCAGCTCATTTCAGATTGGATACAGAGCGGAGACGGAGTGACAACTTGCCTTCATCAGGTGGACTGGATTCAAATCAGATACTGGGGATGAAAGGATAATGTTTCAACCCATAATGTCACATAATTCACTAGCGTTAGAAAATCTTTGGTTTAGTCTTTATTCAAATAAAACAACTGAAAGTTACTCTCAGTGAAATCAAAGGACATGCAAACGACATATCTGAACACAGTCGTTTAGTAAATAATTCAGTTACATAGCAAAGATAACAAGCATGGGGCTGGATGAACACAGCAGGTCAAGCAGCATCATAGGAGCAGGAAAACTTGATGTTTCGGGCCTAAACCCTTCATCAGAAA
>JAHRHZ010000085.1:11915910-11960274 GCA_024137785.1 Ginglymostoma cirratum | reverse complement strand
AAGTTCACCTGGACCATCTCTAACACCTCTCTCACCTTCCTGGACCTCTCTGTCTCCATCTTGGGTAAACACCTAGAAACCGATATCCATTTCAAGCCCACCGACTCCCACAGCTACCTAGAATACACCTCCTCCCACCCACCTTCCGGCAAAAATACCATCCCCTATTCCCAATTCCTTCGCCTCCACCGCATCTGCTCCCAGGATGAGGCATTCCACTCCCGTACATCTCAGATGTCCTCGTTCTTGAAGGACCGCAACATCCCCCCGCAATGGTCGAGAATGCCCTCAACCGTGTCTCCCGCATTTCCCACAACTCATCTCTTACACCCCGTCTCCACAATAACAACCAAAAAAGAATCCCCCTCGTCCTCACTTACCACCCCACCAACCTCCCGATCCAACGCATCATCCTCCGACACTTCCGCCATCTGCAATCTGACCCCACCACATTTTTCCCTCTCCACCCTTGTCTGCTTTCCGGAGGGACCACTCCCTCCGTGACTCCCTTGTCCGCTCCACATTCCCCTCCAGCCCCACCACACCTAGCACTTTTCCCTGCAACCGCAGGAAGTGCTACACCTGCCCCCGCACCTCCTCCCTCACCCCATCCCAGGCCCCAAGAAGACTTTCCACATCAAGCAGATGTTCACCTGCACATCTGCTAATGTGGTATACTGCATCCGCTGTACCCGTTGTGGCCTCCTCTACATCGGGGAAACCAAGGGGAGGCTTGGGGACTGCTTTGCAGAACACCTGCGCTCGATTTGCAATAAACAACTGCACCTCCCAGTTGCGAACCATTTCAACTCCCCCTCCCATTCCTCAGACGCCATGTCCATCCTGGGTCTCCTGCAGTGCCACAACGATGCCACCCGAAGGCTGTAGGAACAGCAACTCATATTCAGCTTGGGAACCCTGCAGCCCAATGGCATGTATGTGGATTTTGGGTCTAGGCCCGAAACGTCAAGCTTTCTTGCTCCTATGATGCTGCTTGGCCTGCTGTGTTCATCAGCTCTACACCTTGTTATCTCAGATTCCCCAGCATCTGCAGTTCCTATTGTCTCTATTCTTGGCTAGCTACTCAGCTTACTGTACATCTTACTGTGCAACATGTATGATGCAATTTCTGGAGGTTATTGATACCTAGAAAATCAGACAAGTTGATATGACTTTGTCTCAAAAGACTGCAAGGAATTGAAGTCTTAATTTTCTGTAACTTGCGCGTAGATCTATGTTAATTTTGCATTGTAACTAAGAGTTCTATACTTTGACAGGCTTTAACTGCTTCATTGAGGGTTTGCTGTTTTTCCGTCTCTAAGATCTGGGTTCAATTGCACCGAAGTTGTAAATTTCTTCTTTTTTCCTCTGACTTCAACTTGAGGTTTCAGAGTTTTAACGTGAATGTGTTTGTGCCAATCTTAACCCGTTTTCTAGTAGTTATATTTGATTAGATTTATTACTGTCATGTGTACAGAGTTGCAGTAAAAAGCGTTGTCTTACATGCTTTACAGGCAGATTGTACTATACAAGTCCATCAGGGTAACAGAACAGAGTGCAGAATAAAGTATTACAAGCTGTTAAGAAGGTACAGAGACACTTAGAAAAAATTGAGTTTTAAAAGAGCAGAATGATTATAACATGGTAAGAATAAGATCTGCTGTAGACAGCTTGCAAAGAGTCACCAAATTCTGGCACCATCTTGGAACCTCCCCCGGACAAAATAAATGATAGTTTTTGTCGCATATTGGCCATTCAAATAAGTCAGAAGGCCGGCTACTCTCGAAAGTGGAAAAATTCACACTGGAGTCAGGGTTGTGGTGATAAGACTGAGTAATGATGAATGATCTTGAATCTGACTTGGGTTGATGGGCCTTCAAAGAAAGCAATTCACTCTGCACCTAACAATGGGAAATGCTGAAAGGCACACAGTAGAGGAGTTTTATTCTGTACCCAGTTTTTTTCACTGGTTACTTAGACGTAGCTGTTTCTAAATTTGAAGGCAAATTTTAACTGGAGTGAATATTTAGCATTTTACTTACAAATGGAGCCCTTAATATTTGGTTGGTAGAGAATGATTAAGGACCACCTTGGAGGCAAGGATATAAAGTATAGGAAAGAAATTAGCTCCAGAAGCAGCACATTATTGTTTTGCCTAATCCATGTCTTCTTCTCCTTTGTTTCAGGAGGGAAGCTGGTTCTGGTCTCTGAAACAAATGGAAAATGAAGACAATGGAAAGATGTCAATGTATAGAGTTCGAGTCCTGCCTATAATTATTCCAATTCTTATGAGTGGGGACAGAAAGCACAGATTAACCTGAGATAAGATACTTATTGTAGGGCAGTGACTCACTTAAACTGTGGGTCACAGAGGTGGTATACAAGAGTTACACAGACCAGTGGAGGGTAAATCCTCAGCAGCAACATCTAGTTTCCATACATGCACGGACTCAGTTACATACGTTTCTTCGAAGTCAATGTCTGTAAATGTTTTTCTGAGTTTTACTGAAAAAATAATCAAATCCAAATATAAGTAAATCAATCCACTTGAGTGTAAAATCTATTCTTAGAATTCATGTATGCAGTTGGCTACTGAAATGTATTATATGTATTGTACATTATACGTTCCTTCAGTCTGACAAATTCCTATGTAATTGTGCACTACCTTCCTCCATCAATGTAAAATTCATCTGTTTGTCAATCTGTCAGTCTGTGCTACTTCTCTGTGTGATTACCTCATGCTCAGAGGAATTGCTATAATGTAATGAACTTCAATCAGGGAGATGTCTGACAGAACGACTGACTCAACTAATGCCAATGAGAACAGAAGGAAACCTCTTCCCCAGTTGTAGTCATACCTGGCTCAAAGAAAGATGGTTATTAGAGGTCACTTATAGATGCATAGAAAATAGGAGCGGAATTAGGCCATTCAGCCCTTCAAATTTGTTCTGCCATTCAATATATTTGAAGCTGATCATCCAACTCAGAAATCTGTTTTCACTTTCTCCCCGTACCCTTGATCTCTTTAGACCTAAGAACTATATCTAACTGTTTCTTTAAGAGATTCATCGTTTAGAATGGTACAAGACATTGGTGAGGCCACTACATACAATTTTGGTCACCCATCTATAGGAAGGTTGTTGTTAAACTTGAGAGGGTACAAAAAAGATTTACAAGGTTGCTGCTGGAACTGGAGGATTTGAGTTACAGGGAGAAGCTGAATAGGCTGGGGCTTCTTTCCAGGAGCGTTGGTGGTCTTATAGACGTTCATAAAATCATAAGGCGCATGGATAGCCAAAATCTTATTCAAATGTCCTGTACAATTGCAGCAAGATGTCCTTGCTCCTGTATTCAAATTCTCTCATGAAAGCCAACATACCAGTTGCCTTCTTCATTGCCTGCTATACCTGCATGTTCACTTCCAGCAACTGGCATACAAGGACATCGAGGTCTTATTGCATGCCTCTCTTTCCCCATCTATTGCCATTCAGATAAAAATCTGCCTTCCTAGCTTTGCTACCAAAGTAGATGACCACATATTTATCCATATTATGCTTCTTCTGCCATACATTTGCCCACTCACACTGAAGCATCTCTACATTCTCCTCAGAGTTCATCCTTCCACCTAGTTTTCTGTTGTTTGAAAACTTGAAGATATGACACACAAAAATAGAAAGTGCTGGAGAAACTCAGCAGGCCTGGCAGCACCTGCGCTGAGAAAGCAGAGTTATTGCTTCAAGTCAAATGACCCTTTTTCAGAATTGGAAAACTTCTTTGTCTTATTCTATTAGAGATATTATATTTGGTATCTCCCATTTAAATCATTATTGTATATTGTGAATAGCTGGAGTCCAAGCACTGAACCCTGTGATACCTCATGAGTCACTATTCCTATTCTTTGTTTCCTGTCAGCCAACCAGTTCCTTCTCCATGTTAGTACACAACCCCAAATCTAACGTGTTTTCATTTTACATGTCAATCTTTTAAATGAGACCTAATCAAAAGTCTTCTGACAGTCCATGAAAACCAAGCATTGGCTTCCCCTTATCAACTCTCCCAGTTACATCCTTGAGAAATTCCAGGAGATTTGTCAAACATGATTTCCCTTTTCTAAATCCGTGTGGTCCAACACTGACACTTTCTTGCCTAGTACTCTGCTACTAATTCTTTTATAATGACTCCAACATTTTCCCCACCACGGATGTCAAGCTAACCAGCCTATAACTCTCTCCAATTCATAGGAACTGTTCCAGAATTGATCGAATTTTGAAAGGTACACCCATTATTTCTAGGGCCACTTTCTTAAGCACTTTGGAATGTAGATCTTCAAGCCCTTTTTACTGCTGTTTTTGGCCCACTTATATACCCCTTCCTTGAATCTCATACTATCCCTAATTTCTCTTGTGAGCTGTGGTGGGGACATCTTTCCCATTTATTTTTATGTTGGACAGGAATGAAAAATTGTTGCACTGAATTCATGAGCTCTTCATTTGCCAATGTCTATCCACTGTCATGCCTTAAGTGATGTTTCCTAATTCATCATAGCCAGTTCCTGCCTATGGTCTGGTCTTGAGCTTTGGAACCGTGCTCAACTTCCCGCATAGAGCAAGAACCATGGTCTCATCTCAGCACCAGGATATCTCTGTTGGAGTTCCTCAGGGTAGAAGCTTAGCCCAACCACCTTCAGCTGCTTCATCAATTTCCTTCCCTTCATAAGGTCAGAAGTGGGGATGTTTGCTGATGAATGCACAATGTTCAGCACCATTCACAACTCCTCAGATACTGAAAGCAGGCTATGTCCAAATGCAGAAAGATCTGGACAATATCCAGTTTGGCCTGACAAGTGGCAAATAAAATTCATGCTACAAAACTGTCAGGTAATGGTCATTTCCAAAAAGAGAGAATGTAACCTCAAACCTTGATATTAAATGGCATTACCATCACTGAATTCCCCACTATCAATATCCTGGGGTTACCATTGACCAGAAACTGAACTGGAGGAGCCACTTGAGTAATGTGGCTACAAGAGCAGGTCAGATGCTGGGTATCTTATAGTGAGTGACTCACCTCCTGACTCCCCAAAGCCTGCCTACCATCTACAAGGCACCCGTCAGGAGAGTGATAGAATAATCCCCAGTTGCCTGGTTGAGTACAGCTTAAACAACACTCAAGAAGCTTGACACCATCCAAGGTAAAGCAGCCTGCTTGATTGGCACCAGATCCTCAAACATTCAGACCCTCCACCACCCATGCTGAGGGGCAGTAGGATAACCACTGCAAGATATACTGCAGAAATTTAACAAGGCTATTTAGACAGCACCTTCTAAACCCATAACTACTATCATCTGCGAGGACAATGGTAACAGATACATGGGAACACTGCAATTGACAAATCTCCTCAAAGTCACTCACCATCCTGACTTGGAAATATATCTCTGTTCCTTCTTGCTGAGTCAAAATCCTGGAACTCTCTGTTACAACAAGTGGACTGTAATAGAGTCATAGATCTGTACGGCACAGAACAAACCCTTTGGCCTAACTCATCCATGCCAACCAGATATCCTAAATTAATCTAGTCCCATTTGCCAGCTTTTGGCCCATATCCCTCTAAGCCCTTCCTATACATGTACCCATCCAGATGCCTTTTAAATGTTGTAATTGTTACAGCCTCCACCACTTTCTCTGGCAGCTCATTCCACACACCCATCACCCTCTGTATGAAATAGTTGCCCCTTAGGTCCCTTTTAAATCTTGCCCCTGTCACCTTAAACCTATGCCAAAGATGTTTGGACACCCCTACTCTAAAGAAAAGATCTTGGCTACTCACCCTATCCATTTCTCCTCATGATTTTAAAGCCTCTGTAAGGTCACACTTCAGCCTCTGATGCTCCAGGGAAGATAGTCCAAGCCTATTGAGCCGGACCCTATAGCTCAAACCCTCCAACTTCAGCAACGTCCTTGCAAATCTTTTCTGAACCCTTTCAAGTTTAATTACATCTTTCCAGAGCAGTAAGACCAGAATTGAATGCAATATTCCAAAAGTGGTCTAATCTATGTTCAGTGCAGACACAGCATGACATCCCAACTCCTATACTCAATGCCCTCACCAATAAAGGCAAGTGTACCAAATGCCTTCTTCACTACCTGACTACCTGTGACTCCACTGTCAAGGCACCAGACAATATGATTCTCTCAGGCTGAGAGGTGTACATCAGATAGTGTGACATTTTGAATCTGAGAGATGGTTATTGATAACATCACTCCTTCAGTCTAAAAGGCATCTGTCAGACGGTGTGTCTCCCACGGCCTGGGAGATGTCTATCAGACAGTTTCACTCCCTCAGTCTAAGGAATATCAGTCAGACAGCATGTTTCCTCCAATCTGGGAACTGTCAATCATACAATGTGACCCTTTCATGTCTGATCAATACATGCCTGACTGATGGAGTTGCACTGTCTGATAGACACTTCCCTGACTATAAGATAGTACTTATTCATCTATGGTACGTGGGGATGTCAGGCTGGGTAGCATTTATTGCCAATCCCTAGTTGCCATGGAGAAGGTGGTAGTGAGCTGCCTTGTAAACTATTATCTCAGAATACAATGGAACTCGATCAGATGAGCCAAGGAGTGGCAGATGGAGTTTAATTTTAAGTAAATGTGAAGTGTTGCATCTTGGTAAGGCAAATAAGGCAGGACTTTTACACTTAATGATAGACTCCTGGTGAGTGTTACCCAACGAAGAGACCTTGGGGTGCCTTGAAATTGGAGTCGCAGGTAGACAAGTTGGGAAATGTCTATCAGATAGTGTGAGTCCTTCAGTCTGAAAAGTGTCCGTCAGACATTGCAGCTTCTTCAGTCTTAGATGTGGTTGTGTCAGCATCGAAATCATTCAGCTAATATGTTTCAATGGAGTGAAATCTGCAATTAATAAAATTAACCTATGGTGATTAGTAATATTCCACATAATGATACAACACATGTTGACCAGAAATGTACATAAAATGAACTATGCTTATCAAAAGTATAAAAGTACAGAAAGTATGAACAAAATGGGCTTGCAGTTTTTGACCAATAAAAAAATGCGGAGTTTAAATTCAAAATTAACCTTACAGTGAAAAATAAAAGTTATCCTCAGCCATCCTTGGATCATATTTTTGTCAATTTATTGGTCAATGACCCAAGGCTGCAATACAATTTTAAACCGTTTACTTCTTCTGTGGAAAATGCAAGTCAGAGCTGCTGCTTTTTGAGTGAGGTCCACCCAATGGTGTAGATCTGGCAAAGAGGGCAGAGGGATTGGACTTTAAACACATTTTAAAAAATAACTCTTGCAGGTCCCGGTATTAAAAATGTTGATTTCGCTGGGACGAATTTGTTGGGTGACAGAAAATTTCATGCTCAAATGCCCATTCCTCATGTAACTCTGTGATTAAGCAGATTCTTATATCCTTACTTGGCATCTGAGTTATTCATTCCTTGTTCAGTATTGGATGCCTTTTCTCATTACTGATAAAGTTGCCAGCCAGTTTGTTTTCAGATGGTCAGTATAGGAAATAGCTTTTTAAAAATTCATTAGTGTGGGCATCACTAACAAGGCCAAAATTAATTGCCCATTCTGAATTGCCCTTGAGAAGGGGATGGTAAATTTTCTTCTTGAATCATTGCCATTCATAGGTGTAGGTATACCTACTGTGCCATTGGAAAGGAAAATCCAGGATTTTTACCCAATGATGGTGAAGGCACAGCTACATATTTCCTAGTCAGGATGATATGTGACTTTAAGGAGAGCAGTTCCTATGTGTCAGCTGCTGTTGTTCTTCTGGGCAGTAGAAGTCAAAGAATTGCAAGGTGTTGTCAAAAGGGCCTTGGTGAATTAGTGCAATGTATCTCGGAGTTGGTATACACTGTAGACAGCGCACTGGCAGTGAGAGGTGTGAATGCTTAAATGATGTTTGGACTGCCAATCAAACTGGCTGTCTTATTCTATATCATGGAGAGGATGCTGAGTTTTGTTGGAATTACATAGTTTAGTGGTAAACCAGAGGATTGGGAAATTTTTAATAACCAACTAAAGATGACTGAAGAAAATGAGAGAGAAAGTAAACTATGGGAGTAACCTAGCAAGTAATATATAAAGACAATAAGAGCTTATTTGAATATATGAAAAAGAAAAGAGAGATCAAAGTATACATAGGCACCTTAGAGAATGAGGCTGTGGAAATAATAGTAGGGAATCAGGAACTGGCAGAGGAATCAAGTAAATACTTTGCATCAGTCTTCATGGTAGAGGTCACTAATAGCATTCCAGAAATACTAAATAATCATGAGGTTAAAGTGGGGGTGGGAAATAAATATAGCAAGTGTCACTAGGGAAAAGATAACAGGGGAACTAATGGCCTGAAGCTGATACGTCCCCTGGACCTGATGAGTTGCATCCTAGGTGTTTATAGGAAGTAACTGCAGAGATACTGGAGGCGCAGGTAACAATCTTCCAAGAATCCTTGGAGTCTGGAAAAGTCCCCTTAGATTGGACAGCTACCAATGTAACACTTCTTTTCGCAAGGAGAGGGAGACAAAAAAGGCAGGTAACTATAGACCAATACAGCTTGCTAAATATACTGCGCAGCTTAACATCTGTCACTGGAAAAATATTATAGTCGATCATCAAGGATGTAAAAGCAGAACACATAAAATAATCAAGTAAAACCAGTATGACTTCACAGAAACATAAACAATAGGAGGGAAGTAAATATACTATCACCAAGTTTGCAGACAACACAAAATCAGTGAGAATTTAACTACTGACGATGACACAAAGAGTCTAGAGAGGATCATAGATAGATTAGGTAAGAGGGCAAAAACCTGGCAGATGGAGTATAATGTGGGAAAGTATGAAGTTATGCACTTTGGTAAGAAGAAAAGAAGAGCTGAATATTATTTAAATGGAGAGAATTTGCAGAAAGTTGCAGCACAGAGGGAGTTGGGTGTCCTTGTGCATGAATTACAAAAACCTAGCATCCAAGTTCAACAGGTAATAGGGAAGGTGGAAGGACTGTTGGCCTTTATTTCAAAGGGAATTGTGTATAAAAATAGGGAAGCCTTGTTAAGACAATATGTCGTGCTAGTAAGACCATACCTATAATATTATGAATAGTTTTAGTCCCCTTATCTAAGGAAATATATATTAGCATTGGAGACAGACCAGGTAAGGTTCATTCAGTTACCCTCCAGGTATGGAGGGATTTTCTTATGAGGAGAGATTGAGTCGGTTGGCCTTGTACTCATCACAGTTTATAAGAATGAGAGGAGACCTTTACACGCACATAAGGTTCTTAGGGGGTTTGACACAACAGATGCTGTGATGTTATTTCCCTTTATGGGAAAGTCTCAGCCCAAAGGGCATAATCGCAGAGTAAGGGGTTACGCTGTTCAGAAAGTGATGAGGAGGAACTTCTTCTGTTGGAGAGTAGTGAATCTGTAGCTCTTTATCACAGAGGCTGCTGAGGCTGGGTCATTAAGTGTACTCAAGGTTGAGATAAATAGGTGTTTCATCAGTAAGAGAAGCAAAGGTTAAGGGGATAGAGCTGGAAAGTGGAATTGAGGATCATCAGATCAGCCGTGATCTCACTGAATGATGGAGCACACTTGATGGGCTAACTTTCCTACTTCTGCTCCTATATCTTATGGTCTATGACAAATGGGAGGGCAAACTCCAAAGGAGATTCATCCTGTAATTTTTGTTTCCTTATTGGAGAGGAAAAGTAAATCATATTAACATTCTGTCAAACATTTACACAACTACACTTTCACAAGATTGTGATCATGAGACAAAACTTGATCAGATTGCTCCAAGGGACTCTGTGGTGGATGTAGTGATTGTAACGAGGTCAGTCAAGTGGGCATCAAATAATATGAGTTCCCTGATTGGGACTGGTAATTTAGTCCAATCAGGGAGCTCTGGCTGACAGATAAGAGCAGGCGTGTCAGACATCAACACCCCATGCCTCCTCTAATTCCAAAACACTTTACTTGGCAATTCAAGAACCAGAGAATCCATATATGGATTTTTGACTAAGTTAAGATGACTGGGTAACTAGGGGAAAACTCTCTGGTGGTTGGAGTCATACCTGATACATAGGAAAATGGTCATGGTTTTTGGACGTCAATCATCTCAGCTCCAGGGCATCTCTGCAGGAGTTCCTCAGGGTAGTGTCTTCAGCCCAATCATTTTCAGCTGCTTCATCAATGACTTTCCCTCCATCATAAGGTCAGAAGTAGGTATGTTCGCCGATGATTGCACATTTGTGACTCCTCAGATGCTGAAGGAGTCCGTGTTCGAATGCAACAAGATCTGGATAATATCCAGGCTTGGGCCGACAAGTGGCAAGTGATATTCATGCCACACAAATGCCAGGCTATGACCATCACCACAAGAGACAATCTAACCACCACCACTTGACATTCAATGGTGTTACCATCACTGAATCCCCCACTATCAACATTCTGGGGATTATCATTGACCAGAAACTCAACTGAACTGACCACATAAACATAGTGGCTACAAGAGCAAGCCAGAAGCTAGGAATACCGCGGCAACAAACTCACCTCCTGACTCCCCAAAGCCTGTCCACCATCTACAAGGCACAAGTCAGGAGTATGATGGAATACTCCCCACTTGCCTGGATGAGTGCAGCCCTGACAACACTCAAGAAGCTTGATGCCATCCAGGACAAAGCAGCCCGCTTGATTGGCACTGCATGCACAAGCATCCACTCTTTCCACCACCGACACTCAGTAGCACGAGTGTGTACTCTCTACAAGATGCATTGCAGAAAATCACCAAAGATCCTCAGGCAGCACCTTCCAAATCCACAGGACAAGGACAGCAGACATATGGGAACACCACCACCTCCAAGTTCCCCACCAAGCCACTCCTGACTTGTAAATATGTCGCCTTTCCTTCACTGTCGCTGGGTCAAAATCCTGGAATTGCCTCCCTCATAGCATTATGGGTCAACCTACAGCAGGAGGACTACAGTGGTTCAAGAAGGCAGCTCACTACCACCTTCTCAAGGACAACTAGGGATGGGGAAGAAATGCTGGCCAGCCAGTGACGTCCACATCCCACAAATGAATAGAAAGAAAACTGAAAAGAGGCATGTGACTATGGTTTAACCCTTAATGAGATGCTGAAAGACCATTTGGTATGTGGGATTAATGATGTAAATATACAAAAGTGCCTATTAGCTGAAGCCCAAATGGACTTCAAACAGACACTACAACTGGCTTTATCATTGGAAACTGAGGCAAATGGAGCATGTGAGTTGCAGAGTATTCCAATGGAAGTGGATACCCTTGCCAGTCTGACTGAGCTTCGGGAACACCACTTGAGTGAAAGCAATTGCATGGCCACATTCAGGACATATCCTGAAAAGAAAGACTCTAGATCAGTCCACAGCAAAACCCCAAAACAAAGCCAAGCCTCAGCCAAATGGTTAAAATTTTCTTCAGGATACGAGCTGGCAAGCCATTGTAGTTGCTGCCGGTATGTGGACTCGAGACAGCAAAAGAGTTCCACCAGAAGTAAACTGAGTAACAGACCTCATATGCCGGTATCCAGGAGTGTGCACACTCTGGAAAGTCCACCTGCATCTGGTTTGGATCAGTTAAATTGCTTAGCAACACACAAATCAGAACCAATCCAAATAAAAGTCTGGGTAAATGGTCACCCAGTTCTAATGCTGCTTGATATCAGCGTTTCAGTGATTCGCTCTGGACTCCAATCCTTAAGTTTGCGCAAAGCCTCAGCTAGATTGAGAACTTATACCGGAAAACCTTTACAGATTAAGGGTATGACATTGGTTCCGGTCACTTATGTGAAACAGCTGGTTCAGTTACCACTGACTATAGTAAAAGGCTCAGGCCTAAGCTTGATGGGACAAAATTGGTAGAGAAAGACTCACCTTGATTGGCTCAACACTTTTCGATTAGAAAATGGCTGCCTGATGAAGTCCTAATCAAATACCAGGATGATTTTCAGGAAGGGCTAAGAACTATCAGAGAAGCCAAAGTCACCTTGTATGTGGACCTGGAAGCAAGTCCACAATTCTGAAAGTCCTGGCCAGTGCCATTTGCCTTACGTGCAAAAGTAGAGGCAGAATTCAGGAGGCTGGACAGCGAGGGAATCATCAAACCAGTCCAGTTTGTGGAATGGGCAGCACCAATTGTACTGATTGTGAAGCCTGATGGTTCACCTTTGTGGGGATCTTAAACAAATGGTAAACCACTTTTCGTGGCTGGATAAATATCCAATCCCTTGCACGGAGACTTTATATACAAAGCTGGCAGGGAGTATTGTCCTTCACGAAGCTGGACATGCGTAATTGCAATAGTGTTTAAATGAGGATTCCCACAAGTATGCTATAATTAATACCCATAAGGGTTTGTACCAGTATGTGAGACTGCCATTTGGGGTATCATGCACCTGTGCAATTTTTCCGCTGATGATAGAGAACATTTTACAACGTCTACCCCGGGTCGTAGTTTATCTCGATGACATGCTAGTAACAAGGAAGACTAATAAGGAGCACTTAGAGAACTTGAACATAGTACTTAGATGTTTCTCCCAGCTGGGCTTATGTATTAGAATGGAAAAATGTGTGTTCCAGGCACCCCAACTTGCCTACAGAGTTGACAAGACTAGGTTACACCCGTTGGACGATAAAGAGGGGGCAATAAAGGTGCCCCGGCTCTCATGTCTGTACCAGAGCCTAGGTCTTTCCTTGGGCTGGTGAATTATTATGGAAAGTTCATCCATAACCTGGCCTCCATCCTGGCACCTTTGCATCAACTCTCAAAAAAGGATCAGCCTTGAAAATGGTCACATAGCTAACCCATAGCTTTCAGGGAAGTGAGGAGACATCTATTATCATCTAAGATGTTGGCGCACTATGATCCTAAGTGTGATCTCGTACTGACATGCAATGTCTCCCCATATGGCACCGGGGAATTATTAGCTCATAGGTGGCCTAGTGAAGAGGACTGCCCAATAGTGTATACATCAAGGCTATTTGGCTATTGCAGAGTGTCAATACACTAGATAGAGAAGGAAGGTTTGGCTGACATATTTAGAGTCAGTATGTTGCATCAATAACTTTACGGATGTAAGTTTAAAATAATAACAGATCACAAACCCCTGCTGGGTCTACATAAAGAGGACAAGGCAGTGCCACCCATAGTTTCAGGCTGAATTCAGTGGTGGGCTCTAATACTAGGTGCACATAATAATAAGCTTGAAGATAGTCCAGGAGGCCATGTAGTAAATGGCCCTATTGAGTGAAATGGTTTGTTTCTGGAGTTTAAACACTTTGTAATATTCCTACCCTGCAATGTGTAGCATTGATTGGTCACTGTAATGTGCAGTATCTATTAACTTTGTGATATGTAATCTTTCTTCAGTTCTGAGGAAGGGTCACCAGGCCCGAAACATTAACTCTGTTTTTCCCTTCACAGATGCTGCCAAACCTGCTGAGCTTTTCCAGAAACTTTGTTTTTGATCCTGATTTACAGCATCCGCAGTACTTTGGGTTTTTATTTGACATGTGATCTTTTTTAGCCTCGATTAGTCCTTGACATGTCTAACTTTGATTAGTCCCTTTAAAAATTTAAGCCTGTGTGAATCACTGAAATATACTTTACATTTACAGTTCCAGTCTGTATTCCAAAGGAGATGGAGTTGGTAGACATTGAATCTGACTGGGATGAAGAGGTTCGATACCTCGATGCTGAAACTCAAACAAGCGAATGTGAGGCATTGGCACAGATCACAAAACAAATCACAGCCACAGGTGTAACACTGACAAAGCAGAGGTATATTCATATACTCATTAATCGTATAAATACCACTATGTCTATTTCCATTTAAGTTATTGTTGAACACTGTCAGCCCAGCAAAAAAAAATTATTGAACATTTTAATTGGATGGAAGTGAGCACAAGGTTACAAAAGACAACTACATCAAGGCAGATGCCATAAGAGGCAATTACATCAAGGGGACTACAAAGATAGCATTCAACAATTACAGGCCAAACTAAGGGAGGCTTAAGAGCTGATGAAAGATCCTGAATGTCATTTTCAAACTCCAAAAATTCTTCATAATTTAACTCATGAGTGATGAATCTCATGCGAAAAGAAAATGCTTGGAAATATGTTAGGACCATTGTTCCAGGTCTGAAGGAACGTGCCACTTTCCCAATTACCTAGGTGTTAGAGGTTGATTTTGACCTCCTGTTCCTTGGCCAGAAAGGCAACATCTGCCCATTTGTGCCTATACTAAGTGAGTGCCACATAATGGCTCTCTTAAAAACTTTGAAATGGGACTTCCATTCTGGTACTCACACGACTGGGGATATGCCAGCTCTTTACAAGCTATTTTGAGATTTGATCTATGAGTGCCAGGCCCTGCTGATGACACCAGAGTATAATGGTAAGTACCTGAATATAGTTACAATTATGGCAGCCACCAATGGAGTGAGATGGCTTCTTGTTCATCTCTTACACCGCTGCTCCCTCCCTCAAACAAAAGTGATGAGACACCAGAGGAAGAAGAAGAAAGGTAAATAATTTACTGTAAATAATTCAGTGTGTGCCAGTTTGTCTGAGCTCTGTGCGTACCACTCAGTCAGTGCTCTTTGTGCATAATGCACCTCACACTGTGTTTGTGTAGTAGTCAGTCCATGTCCTGTGTGTACTAGTCAATCAGTGCTCTATGTGTACCAGTCAGTCCAAGAGCAGTTTCCCAGTTAGTCTGTGCTTTGTGTATACCACTCAGTCTATGCTCTAAGCGTACCACTTGGTCTGTGTTCTGTGTGTACTAATCTGTGATTTGTGCTTAAGGATTAGTCTGTGCTCAGTGAGTACCATTCAGTCTGCGCTCTGTGTATATCAGTCTGTCCTTGTTCTTTCTGTGTAACAATCAGTCTGTGCTCTCCATGTATGCCAATCAGTGGTTTATTCTGTGCATGCAAATCAAAATGACAGTATATTTATGTATACAACTGACACAGGATCTGTATCATGCATGCTGTCAAACAAAAAATGTAATACTCAGTGCAGGAAGCAGACACTGACTGCATATCCTGTCAATTTGTCAAGCAACAGTATGGACTTAAATTAGAGACTCTGTGTAAACAGTCTATAGAGTCTATTCAGATAAGGCAGCCTGAATCTCGACATTATGGAACTCAACACTATTATGTGCAGGCAGTCATATGCTTTATAAGTGCCACATAGTGTATATCACTGCTCATATGTGGGTCAATGTGCTTCCACTTTCTGTGTGGCTAAACAATGATCTTGACCCCTTAACCCTGCCTTCTACCCCCACTCTGATCAACTCAATGGATTTAAAATTTGGATTGCATGCACCAAGGATCCAATCACTCAAGGACCTTAGATGCCCGTGAAATGAGAATGTGAAGCTTTACCTGCTGATTCAGCTGCGTCCTGGAAAACCTTGAAAAGTGTTTATTCTCCAAGCAATTTTTTCTATGTGTAGTGAGGAAGATTCTCCAACCATAATGGTATTTCAGACTAAAGTGACATTTAATTCACGCAGGCAGCTGTGGAGTATCAGCGAGGAGGAGGAGGTGGACATGGAGTAAGTGCATTTGATGTGATTGCACATAAAGGTGTGGAGTTTGGGAATTTGCGTCATATTGGGCATTTGCACTGGAACATAGTAATGAGTTACCTATTCAGCTCTTCAAACCTGTTTTGTCAGTTAATTAAATCATTGAGTCATAGAGTCATACAGCATGAAAACAGACAATTCGGTCCAGCCGTGCTCTGTGTGTACCAGTCAGTCCATGAGCTGATTCCCAGTTAGTCTGTGCTTTGTGTATACCGCTCAGTCTATGCTCTAAGTGTACCACTTAGTCTGTGCCGAACATAATCCCAAACTAAACTAGTCTCAGCTGCCTGCTCCAGCCCCATATCCCTCCAACTCTTTCCTATTCAGGTACTTATCTAAGTGTCTTTTAAACATTGTAACTGTGCCCACATCCACCACTTCCTCAGGAAGTTCATTCCACACGCGAACTACCTTCAGTGTAAAAAATCTGCCCCTTGTGTCTTTTTTAAATCTCTCTCCTGTCGTGTTGAAAACCCCCATCCGAGGGAAAAGGCACCTTCTATTAACCGTATCTATACCCCTCATGATTTCATACACCTCTATAAGGTCACCTTTCAACGTTCTTCACTCCAGTGAAAAATTTTCAGCCTATCCAGCCTTTCTTTATAACTTAAACCTTCCTTACCTGGCAACATCCTGGTAAATCTCTTCTGAATCCCTTCCAGTTTAATAATATCCTTCCTTTAACAGGACAACCAGACTGGACATAGTATTCCAGAAGAGGCCTCACCAATGTGATCTGTACCTCAATTTCATATACCCACTGTAGTTCAGTATCCTTTGATATAATTTATCCAAAAGAAATTTCCACCTTGAACCTTTTAATTAACTTCATGTTTGAAGCCTTTCGGAAGGCTTATACTTTGTATGAAAATGCGTTTCCTGGTTTAGTTCACTGATCAAAGCAGACTGAGGCCGGAATAACATAAGTAACTAGGATTAAAATGGAGCTGCCAATCCCGTCCCTAATTCAATGTGAGACAAAATAAAATTAAAGTAATTGCCAATTGCATGTAAAGTCACTGCCACAGCATCCTTACCAGGACTGAAAACAAACTGCTTCTTCACTGGCACTCTAACACAATGCCACTAGGTGTTTTATGGTAACTGTGGTAAGGTATGAATACCATTCCAATATACATAGTTTTTACAGAGGGGTGAATCAATTAATTTTAATTGAAATATTTATCACCCTGCAGTAATGATGTAGTTGTCTCTATCCTATAGTGTGTGTATGTGAAACATGATAATAGATGTAACCTTTTCAGATGTATACGCATTGTAACGCTGAAACTTTGTGGTGCGTGGGAAGTGATTCCATTAGTTTCCTGCCACAGTTCACAGCAGTACCCCTGAAAAAAAAACAGAAACCTTGCACCAAATGCCTACAATACAGTTCTGTGGTGACTTCGAGCGGTTCCCTTAACATCCTGCTGGAGTTCCATTTGGATACTGTGGGAATTGAGTTTCAGGGCCAATGTGTGATTGTGGTGCATGTGCTTTAAAAAACTGGTCACAGTTTTTGACTTTCTGCTAATCTGTTGTGTACAGTATTATTTTTCGCACAATTTTTATTTTATAGAATCCCTACAGTGTGGAAACAGGCCCTTCAGCCAAACAAGTCCACACCGACCCTTGGAGCATCCCACCCAGACCCCATCCCCCTATAAACTACCTAATCTGCACATCCCTGAACACAATGGGCAGTTTAGCATGGCCAATCCACCTAGCCTGCACATCTTTGGACTGTGGGAGGAAACCCGAGCACCCGGAGGAAACCCACACAGACACAGGGAGAATGTGCAAACTCCACACAGACAGTCGCCTGAGGGTGGAATCAAACCCGGATCCCTGGCACTGTGAGGCAGCAGTGCTAACCACTGAGCCACCATGCCACTTTAATAGAATATGTCTGTGATCATACTGTGCTGTGATTTCAATACTGTATCCTGAACATCAGCCCTGGCAACTTTAGGCAATTTAGCATGGCTAATCCATTTACATCCTTGGACTGTGGGAGGAAACTGAAGCATCCAGAGGAAACCCACGCAGACACAGGAGAATGTGCAAACTCCACACAGACAGTCGCCCTGGGCTGGAATTGAACCTGGGTTCCTGGTGCTGTGAGACAGCAGTGCTGAGTTCTCAATCAAATCATCCACAGGGTGTTGTATAGAAGTTAAAAAGATTACAGCTTATCTCACAGATAGTGTTCTCATGTCTGTAGTTGAAAGTTCAAACCCTACTTCAGAACTTCAATGACTAAAGCTGGCATTGAAATGTTGCATTGTTGGAGCTAATGGAACTAAATTTAACTGAATCTTCTTGGCAAGAATCTCATAGTCATATTAGGTACCTGAATTGAAGGCCCTCTCACTCTCATGCTGTCTTTCAGATAATACATTAAATTAGGGCCCATCTGTTCTTGGAGTTGTAAGAGATCCCAATGGAGCTGTTTAAGAATGAACTGCAAAGCTCTCTTGATGTTCTGGCTTATATTTACCCATCAGTCAGCATCACTGAAAACAGAATATCTGATTTTTCCTTTTGCGGGATTTCACTATACGTAAATTGACACTCGTGTTTAAAAAGCATCCTATATTTCCTAAGACAACTTAGAGAATAACTTTTGATCTACATATAATTATGATTTATCTTGTTTCTTTTCCGTCACAAGATATGAGCTCCACCTATCGTGATTTGATTCAATATTATCATTTTGCACCATGAACTTGATCTCTTCCCTAACTTGGACTGACATCTCTGACTTTATAAGGATGATGCTTTATGGAGGTTGGGGGGAGCATCCTCTATGTGAACAGTATGTACCACCAAAAATATCTATACAAATCAGTTTATAAACTTGTAAACCACCTCAGTAGTTTCATGGGAGAAAGCATAATATTCCATTTTTTAAGTATCTCCATATTATCCAGTCTGATTACTGGGGGATTGGCTTCAGAATTTTCAATTTATAATTCATTTTTGAATTGGTCTGATATTTTTCCTTCACTCGCCTATTTCTTTAATTATTAAGCAGAAGATTAATATACCTCCGTCCTGACTGTCCTCATGAACACAATTTCTCGTTGTCTGAGTACTCACTACATAATTAATGTTATTGAGTTTCCTTTAGATTTGATAAGATCTAGTGAGCCTCACCTTTTATGGTTCCCCAAAGATAGGTAACAATACTATGCCCCTGTCTCCAACGACAAAATTTTAAGCCTTGATTTTTTTAATCTGCTCCAGCTTATATTATTTGTTGAGCAATCTTCAAATGCTTTTGGTCAATTCACACACTTTAGTTAAATTTCTTAGGTCAGAAGTGTGGTGTCTCAGCTTTAGTTTAAAATTTTTCCTTTAGTTAATTTAAAGTCAATGTCCATGTATCAATTCAGAAGGGCTGAATATTATGGAGTCACTCAGTCATTTCTGTTTCGGAAAAATCTATCGATTGGAAAGCTTTTGGTGTCAGTTCACAAAAGACTTGGCTGGCGTCAAATGGAAGAACAGTTACTCCAGGAGAAAGGAATTAGTTCAGAACGGTTACAAATAGGTTACTTCAGTATGAGCATTTTAGTTTGATAATTCCAGACATGATGTGGTTCGTTCAAAACCTGAAGGGTTTATTTGAAAGTAAGAATGTTTAAACTCAGTTTTGTGAATATTTAAGAAAAAGGTTCAGATTATAAGAGAAGAAAACTAATCATCAAGCTTGCAAGACTGGAACTTGCAAGAAACAATTGTTATACCTATAGATGTGACAAAGAAGGCAAATCTCTTTGATCTTTGAGTATAAACTGATTATAACCTATAAGCTGATCATGTTGGGATAGTGGGGATTTTGTTTTACTGTCTTTTTGAAATCTTTCAAATTGTGCTCTAGGTATAAAGCTGGGTTTGGCTTAATTCGTGCCAAGTGTAACGGAAGATTGTGGTTGTTGGAGGTCAATCATCTCAGTCCAGGACATAATTGCAGGAGTCCCTCAATGTGGTGTCCTAACTCCAACCACATTCAACTCCTTCATCGATGACCTTCTTCCATCTTGAGGTCAGAAGTAAAGTTGTTTGCTGACGGCCACAGTGTTCAGAACCATTGACAAATCCTCAGACACTGAAGCAGCTCATGATTTTATACAGCAAGACCTGGATAACATCAAGACTTGGTCTGATAACTGGCAAGAAAAATGCACACCACAAAAATGCCAGGCAATGGCCATCTCCAACAAGAGAGAATCTAACCATCACCTCCTGACGTTCAATGGTATCACCATTGCTGATTCTCCCACTAACAAAATCCTGGAGGTTTCTATTGACTAGAAACTGCATTGGATCAACCATATACATACTGTGGTTGCAAGAACAGGTCAGAGGCTAGGAATTCTGCATTGAAATGGTCAATTCCTGCACTCCCCACCCCCATTTCTTGTCCATCATCCTCAATGCACATGTCAAGGGTATGGCCGAAAAGTCTCCACTTACTTATCCACTGCCATCAACATTCACTACCTTCACCATCAAAGCATAGTGGCAGCAGTGCGTACCATCTGTTAGATACATTGCAATAACTCACCAAGGCTCCTCCAATAGCATCTTTCAAACATACTACCTCTAACACCTAGAAGAAGCATAGTAGATGCATGGGAACACCACCAGCTGCAAGCTTCCTTCCAAGCCACACATCATCCTATATCATTGTTTCTTTAGCATCACAGGTCCCAAGTCCTGGAACTCCCTTCCAAACAGTACTGTGAGTGTCTCAACCATTGCAAGAACTGCAGTGTTCAAAAAGGCAGCTCACCACTGCCTTTTTGAGGGCAATTAGGGATGAATGATAAATGCTGGTCCAGCCAGTAACGTGAGTTTGAAGTCACTAAGTCCACGGCATTCCTTTTTCTCTTCCAAATTGTACAAATGTATTATTAGTTTTCTTCTCTTACAACCTGAAATTTTAACGGACAAGCTCACAACCTCTGAGTATTACCCTTTTCATAGCATTCTAATCTGAAGATTGCTCATCTGAGGGTTGGTAGACACAAACATAGCTGCACCTATCAGGACACTATCATGTTGAGGACCTCAAATCCTTTAGCCACTTCAACTTCACAGCTATCTTTTCAGATGAGGTGAAATATCTTTCAACTCACTAAATGCACTAAATGCAGATTTCTAGCTAAATAATGGCCCCCAGTGGAGGCAGATTGTTTCTCTGAACTACTATTTCTTCTTTCTTTCTTATTCTTTATCTGTCACTTCTCTATCCATCTCTCTTCCTTTATCTTTCTTTTCTCTTTTCATTTCTTACTTTTTACTCCAGTTCAAAGTTTATTTTTTCATTTCTTACTAAATCTATCGAAGTATTTTGGTGACACATCAATTTCAGGGTTTCCTCTTTTTACCTCTAAATATAGGTCATCACTTTAAACATCTCATCCTTATGAGACTCTGCTTTGATTCCTTCTCCAACTTATTCACTAACTTTCTAGTTTAAACTTAGTAAAAGATTTCAAATAATCCAGTTACATATTCTACTTCCAAAAAAGTCTTAAGCAACAATAAAAACTGTTTTAAAATTTCTAACTTTCAATATTCTTCATGACAACTCTCCTGTTTCAATGCTTAACATTTCCAATTGCTCATGTTTTAAAGTTTTACAGATGCCTCTTAAATTATGGATTTTCTTTTTATCCCACGAAGAGCTGCTACTTTGTTATAATCACAGTTGAAGTTAATACTGGACAAGTCAGATCCCAGAGAGAAACCTGGCTTGATAGACCACAAGTTTTATTTTTCTGTTTGTGTATTATGAATGTTAGTCACTGAAAACATTTACAAGAGACACCCATGTATTTTTACAAAAGGACATAGAAGTTTAATACATATAAGGTAAAAATGCAAACAAAACTTTTGGAACAATTATGTTACAAACATCAGGAAGAGAAATCATCCTTTTACACCAGCTATATCCTTATAGGCACTGAGACCTCAGTGAAGAATTACTCCTTTCTCCAAACTAAAGCTTCTTGCTCAATTGGTAATGCTGTAATTGGTTGTCTTTTGGCAAATTTCTGTGTATTGACATCATGTTATTTTCTTCAATTAATTTCTGTCCCCTCGACCCTTAAAATGCTAACCCGGCACACTTATTGCTTAACATGGATTCCCTAAACCTGTATCTTCAACAATTTTTGGAGAATGTCTTCTTCTTTGACAATTCCACACTATTATTCTACTGAAACTTACTTCTTACTGACATCTAGGCAACTCAGAAATTCTCTCCGGACCTGACTGTTCGGTGGCTGCCACAATAGAACTTTTGCTTCAACTCTTCACTGTGGTTCAGTGACTCAGTCATTTGCACTGCTGCCTCACAGTGCCAGGGACCCAGGTTTGATTCCAGACTAGGCAACTGCCTGAGGGTTGGTGTGGACTTGATGGGCCAAATGACCTGCTTCCACACTGTATGGATTCTATATCACCCTGCTTGATGATCATCCTCTCACAATTATAAAACTCAGTTTAGCACTGCTGACATAGTTCTATAACATAAGATCAGGAGGAGGTTATTCAGCCCTCTAAGCTTCCTCTCCTTTGACAATCCTTAAATCCTGATTCTACTCAAAATTTTCAGGAACTTTCATTTATCCTCCCTTTTGCTTTGTTCTTCTTTGTACTTCCTCTGAAGCACCACAAACTTTTTTTCTGCATTGAAGGGGTTCGGTCAATTCAGATTGTTCTTGAAAGGGCCAGAGTAGACCATGATTTTCATCACATCACAACCATGCTGTCAAGGAGAGGTGGTGAACCAAAGCCACTACATCTTCACTGTGACCTCCTAATATGGACATGGGTCCATTTTATCCATCTTGTAGTGTGCAAGTTTGTACAAGGTGCCAATGTATTCTATTTTGGAAGGAAATAAAAGACAGTCTGGGAGATCCAAGAGTGATTGTAGATACAACACACCATGGACAGTCATGTACAGTAGCAAACAACAGAGCAAACAGAGTCCTGTGCTATATTACATGAACAGTGAGTATAAATCCCAGATTTATCTCATGAAGCAATAAATTAATTGGGCCTGTATCCAAATAGCTTACAGCACTTGGTTCTGTCCATCAAAGCACAAGAACTTGAATCCAAGTTCTCAAACCAGTGTAAAGAAAGGAACTTGAGGCTGATCCCAAATATTAGGAGATTCTTGCCAGGAAAATTCTGAAAAAAAGTTATTTTCATGGCTTCAAATTAGATTATTAGGCAGCTTCTTTTAGTGGGTGTCCAAAACATTGTGGAATAAAATAACTAATCTAGAATGCATGTTAGATGATAAGAAATAGATCAAATTAGGAAAAAGTAGTTTCTGGCCTGAAGTCAAGAAGCACTTGCACATAAATGATGGTTAAAAAGTCCCACCATATGGATGTTCCACTGCTGGCACATGAATGACTGTTGAACCGTAAGCTAGAAAAGCCAAATATTGCATTCTTATGTATTTAGCTTTAAAATGATATGATTGTCAAATTGTTTAGACAACTAGAGAAGTTGCATTTTCTTAAAAGAATACAACAACGGCCACAACGTGTAACATGTAAGTGCACTGTGGCTTGGAGGGAAAGTTGCAGGTGGTAATGTTCCCATTTATCTGCTGCCCTTGTACTTTTAGATGGGTCAGGGGTTCAGAAGGTCTGGCTAAAGAACCTTGGTGAATTTCTGAATCATGTAGATGGTACAAACTGCTGTTATCGAATATTGTTGGCGGAGGTACTGGATGTTTGTGGATGTGGTGCCAGTCAAATGGGGTTGCTTGGTCCTGAATGATGTCAACTTCTTGAATATTGTTGGAGCTTTTATTCCATCCTTCTCTGACTTGTACTTTGGATATGGTGGGCAGGCTTTGAGGAGTCAGGTGATGAGTTAATCACTGCAAGGTTCCTAGCCTCTAACCTATTCTTATAACCACTACTTATATGGCTAGTCCAGTTCAGTCGTCAATGATAATTCCCAGGATTTTGTTAGTATAGGATTCAATGACTAATGCCATTGAATGTTAAGTTGGGGTGGTTAGATTTTCACATGCTGAAGATAGTCATTGCTTGGCACTTGTGTGATGCTATTGTTACTTGCCAGTCATCAGCTCAAACCTGGATATTGTCTGTCATGCTGCATTTGGACATGTACTATTTCAATATCTGAGGAGCCATAAATGGTGCTGAATGGATGTTATGAATGGTGCTGACCATAGGATATTACCCCGAAGAACTCCTGCAGAGTCCTGGGATTGAGGTGGCTGACATCCAGCAACCAAAACCATCTTCATGACTCAAAACCATGACTCTAACCAGCAGAGCACTTTGCTCTTGATTCCCATTGACTCTAATTTTGCTATGACTCCTTGATGTCACACTTGGTCAAATGTGGCATTAATGGCTGTCACTGTCTGTTCATCTCTGGCGTTCTCTGCTTTGTTCTTGTTTGAACTATGTCCATAATGAGGCAGTACCTACGTGACTCTAGCAGAAGACAGAACCCAAACTTAGCATCGGCGAGCAAGTTGTTGCCAAGCAAGTGCTACTTGATAGCACGGTTGATTACTTCTTCCATCACTTTACTGATGATTGAGAGTATACTGATGGGACATTAATAGCCTGGGCTAAATTTGTGCTGCTTCTTGTGTAGAAGTAAGTGACAGGGCTATTTTTTGTAGTTCTCCTGAGAAATATGTAGCACATGTTTACATATTCAATTAAATTTTCCATTGATCATATGGATCGGCTTCACAGAACATAGTTGAGACATCATGCCCCATATATTACACTTTGTTTCAGCCATTCTTCTCCAAAGTAACCCCAATTAAAATCTTCTGTCTGAAAGAAATCAATTTCCATTGTCCACCTTTAGACAATTATTTTAATAATTGAAGTCAACTGGTAGACTCAGTCATACAGCTCTCATTACAACCCTAGTGCCATAGCTATTAATTTTTTTTTATTTTTCACCAATTAAAAGAACAATGAAAAACACTACCCATCAGCTGTTTATATGTTCCCAATGGTAAGTAATATTCATCAACTATTTTGCTTAACCTCCAAAATGACATTAATAGTATGCTTGATCAGACACTTTTTGTGAAGAACAGTAAACTTAATTTTGATGGTATTGATTCTGGGAGGACTATTGATAAGGGCAACCTTCTGTTCTTATTCAAATGGTGTTGAGAAATCCTTTACATGTCTTGAGTGGGTATTTAGTGCCTCACCAAATTTAATGTTTCATCTGAAGGACAGCAGCTCCAGAATTGCAGTATTTCTTCAGTCTCACACTAAAGTGAATTTTAGATTATATGGTCCTGCCTCTGCCGTAGGTTTTAAATCAACATACTATTCACTTAGGTTTCAGAATATTACAACTGAATCAAATTGACATATACAAATCAATTCCTCTGTTAATGTCATTATATTGTCATTTGATCTCAGTACAATAATGGATGAAGTAATTCATGACATGAAGCATGAGATCAAACATTAGACAAGGAGGAAAGTTAATCCGGGAGACATTGTGTTCCATCCATAGAATCCATATGAAAAGCTGCCACAGAAAATCAATAAACAGTTGGTTCTCCTAAATGATAAGTCTCTTTTTATCTGACAGAATTGTGAAAGTATGTGAAGGAACTAAGAGCTGTGAAGATCTACCCAGTGAAGAGTAAGTCCTTAAATTCCAATGTAGCTGAGCAGAAATGCATGGCTAAGTCTCATGTTGAGGTGGTATACATTCTACACATCAATTAGTTCAGATGAATTAGCAAGTAAAGCATTTAAGGAATGATACAGAGAGAGACATAGATTGTAATCATGTATATGTTCTAAATATGTCCATATACAGATTCTTAACATGCCTGTCTATAGACTCTGAACATATCTGCCCACAGATATTGAAGTGTCCATCTATAAATTCTGAACGTGTCTGTGTGTAGATTTGACATGTGTGCATTTGAAGATGTGGAAGCAATAGCATTGAGAAAGGTTACCTTATCATCATCATAATATTTTGCTTTGTGTAAATTATTTGCCAAGTTTACTGCATTAAAAGGCAATTGAATTTCAAAAGTACTTAAGTGGAAGTCATTAAAAACCTAGAATAAAAAGTTTAGCCTAATGGCAATATGTAACCACTGTCAATTCTTGTAAAATCCCATCTAGTTAACTCGTGTTGCTGGTTAACTCTAGTTAACTGGTGTGGCTTATGCTTGACTCCAGACCCATAGTAGTGTGAGATAACAAGGCGTGGGGCTGGATGAACACAGCAGGCCAAGCAGCATCATAGGAGCAGGAAAACTTGACGTTTCCGGCCTAGACCCTTCATCAGAAATGTAGTGTGGTTGACTCTTTTCCTCCCTCTGGGCAATCAGAGAATGACAATAAATGCAGACCCATACAGCTATGCCCACACTCCATGAACAAAAAATAGAAAAATGTCTCTAAAGAGCATTTGGACATTCTGAGGTCATGAAAGGTGTAATATAGTGTATTTCTTCATCAATTTCTTTCTCACTGGGTGGGTGTTCTAAAACATAATAAACTTCTGTTACAAAAAGCCAGAAGTATCAAGGCTATCAAACAAGCTGCAGTTTCACAAAAACTTATAACTTAATTAATCTAGAATGCTGCACCAACTGAAAATTCTACATTGTAGCATATATGTGAAATCAGATTTTTGTCTTCACTTTCTGCATACTGATCACATGGAGCAAATTTTGATCTTATCAAAATTAATCCAACCCTCTGTATTACCACTAAGGCATGTGTGTCTGTGTATATATATGTGTATTTCCATACATAGTGATATTCTTAAATGTCCATTTGTCAACTGGCTTTGGGTCTTTGGATTATATATGTACTTGTGTAGGCTTATAGAAACATTGAAGACTACGTGCTGCTGTTTATTTCTGTTTGGTTTACTGTCAGGGCAGAGGCGGTTTGCAAAAGTACCAACAGCAGTGAGGATCAATCAGCAGCAAAGTGAGTTCTTTACCTTTCTTCCAAAGAGGGAATGATAAATGGAGAAAAAGAGAGAGTGTGAAAGAGTCAGTGATAACAAATGTGAAGTGATGGCCACCAACCAATATTAAATTATTCTCCTGATTAGTACAGCCACTCACTATCGTCATACCAATTAGGTAAGCTTTGTGCTGACCCCAGAAAGTCCACCAGGATCAGCACCGAAGTTCCAAAAGTAGATCCTGATAACTAATGTCTGAATACAAACACACAGCTGCCAGCATGGATTTTGTAACCAACATTGTTAACAGCTCTTCTCTTTGTTTTCTGTATCAGATTGAGGCAGATTTGTGAAGAAGCAAAGACTGATGATGGTCCATCAGCAGCACTGTGAGTTTTTTACCTTCCTTCTTTTAAAAGGGCTGAGGGAAGGAAGACAGTATAAGGCAGCATAGAGAGTGAATGTTGGGAAATGAGGAAGGAAAAGTATGGAGTGGGGAAAGAAGGGAAACGCGCATATCCCCTGAGAGTTGAAAAGTGTGGGAAAGACAGCGAGAATTGAGGGAGGAACAAAAGAGAGAGGATTGAAGAGAATAAGTACAGCAATGAGCTATGAATGATTCTTTGAGTGCACATGAGACAATCTAACGGTGACAGAGCAAATTACACTGAACAGCTTTTGTGGTACATTTTTTAACTCTTCAGTCCTTCCAAGGGCCTGACTCATCGTGAATGTGAATTGTAGACCTGCAGGCAACATACCTACAATTTTGAAGTTTGATCAACATTGTTAAAATGAATTCAATCTACCATTTTACATCCAAGCACACGTGCCATTTTTGGGCAAAATCTGTTCTTATGTAATGTATGTGATACCAATTGTTTAGTATGTGCACATACTCAAAATGTTTACGTGCATGTGAATAATTACACGCAAGCATGCATGCAGATATACATACAAGGTGTGAGGAGGGACATAACTTCTTCTTTTTGTAAAGTAGAAGGAAAAGCTAACAAATTGGCATTGATTCAGAATTGTTTCAGTGAAGTATTTTTCCTTAGGTTTACAGAAATAAATGTACCCTAGTATGTGTAACCATATTTTTGTGTAAAGTAATAGAAACAGGAGGTGTGCTGCTGTTCATTTCTATTTGTTTTGACTGTCAGGCCAGTGGTGATATGTGAAGAAGTCAAGAACAGTGAATGTCTACCATCTGCAGAGTGAGTTTTTCAACTCTGTCTCGTGAGAGGGGATGAGAATGTGATGAATTTGGGACAGATAATTTTTGAAAAGAGTGCACCTAAAATAGACCGAATATTTAAAAGTGAGGAAAAGTTGTAGTCAAACTCAGGAATGCAGAAGACAGCAAAATTCAAGGAGGAGAGTGCTCTGGTGTAAAGTGGGGGCATATTGGGGAGATAACCGAGGTGCGTCAGAATTGGAAGACGAAGGCCTCGATTTTTGCTTCCAGATCAGGAAACAGCCCATTTCCAGGTCCCACAAACCCGAAGCTCCAGAAGATCAGATTCTTGCTCAGAGATGGTGGGTTCCTTGGGAGGCAAACTGAGTGACCCCAAAATGGCAGTGGATGCGGCTCGCCGGAAGGTCTACCTATATATCTATATACATCGACTGTATATTGCAGTTTAATAAAACAGGACCCCAAAAACACACATACAGCCCTCACTCCTCATAGGCCCCACCCTCCACACATCCCCCATGGCCTATCCATGTCAAGTTATGGCACTTCATAACCTATGCCCCTATACCATTTCCCATTGCCTTTATAACCTCCATGCCTCCCTAAGCACAAGTTCCCACTACCTTGGCCTGTCATATCGCCAATGCCACCCTATGCCACAGTACCCTCTATTTTGCCTATTAAAGGTCAATGGCACCCCGTACACTACTCATTATGCCAACTTAGTGCCTACTCATATCAATCATTTCTAGTCATTGTAGACTTTGCTCCTCCCTCTTCATAGCCATTTCACCTAATATCCACCACAGACAAATCTCAGGAACTATGCTGACAAAAGATATGTTACATATGTCAATTGAGAATAGCACTGTATTAAAAATTCACATTGATTTAAAAAAATCAATACGTTGAACTTCCTCCAAATGATATCTGACAAAAACAGAAAATTGGCTAAAGTGGTTAGTGTCTTTCTATTTCTATTCAAAATATTTCTATTCAAAAATCACTTGGAGCCATTCACCAATGTGCTCTAATGATAAACACTGCTTTGTGAAAATGATAAGTTCGGCATCTAGCACAAATTCTGTAACAGATGTCAAAAGGCACACTGAAATATAAAGCACTTCTTTTTGACTGTTTTGATATTTCTCTGTAGCTTTGACATTCTCTGACAGCTTTTACAGTTCTTTGACAATTTGACACTCTAAATAAGTTTGTCCACATTTTACACACCAACATGTCTACTTTTCACAATCTCATAGGGTCCCAAAAGGTACCTTACCTCCACCAAGGGTGGCCCAGGATAAGATCCAAATGGTTAACATACCTCTTCAAAAGTTTATCCTGACTATGAAAGTGAATTCACAAGATTCAGATCTGCTTTTACCTGGTCTAATCTTCACACTTCAGACACTTATTCCACCAAAAACATATGAGAAAGGATGCAGCTGATGATTTAAATAGCTAAATGCCTTCACAAACCATAAATCCAGAGCCAAATCTATTTACACCACCCTAAAAATAGTAAATATGGGACTTATAATTTCTGAGCACTTTCACTATTTTTGCCAAGATTCTCCAATGTGGCAAAAAATTGTGCCCAAGTCAATGCTGTAATTTCAATATGTTTCAGTGAGAGTAGATAAATGTGGTTTGGTGAATTAAAGTGTACATATGTGTTAATCTAGTTCTGAAGTTGTGTTAACATATCAAATTCAGAACCAAATGAGATAGATGAGAACAATGAGAAAGATTTGCCCATAATTAGGACTCTTAAGTTCCTTTCAGATCAATCTAGCATCCATGCCTACCGATCCTGCCATCCCTTCATTTGTAGGCATTTTTACTATTGGATACATGATAATAGATTTGACCCTTCTTTATTACAAGAGATCATAGACAAATTGACTCTTGTCTTTACTCATTTGTTTTCTTTTACTTATTGTACTTTATTTAATTTTGTATACTTAAGCTTTCTTTGAGTTGATTGATCACAATGAAAACAGCAATGAAGATCCTACAATTGAGTATCACTTAAAAGTTAGGAAAATAAATTGTTTCCACCCCTGATTACTATCTGTTGTCTCCTCACTATAAGTATGTGGACTGGATACTATGCACAGACAGGATTGCGAAAGGTTTTAACCAAATCCTCAAGAATACATTCTGCTGCCTGTTACCATGAGGACTCCTATATAAACCATAGACACTTGAGTAACGTTGCTAACATCTAATGGAACTATACCTCAGTGAAGGTGATCATTCTGCAGGGAATGAGGAGATAAAACTGGAAAGAGAAATTGACTTTTAAAAAAGTAGTAGGTTGTTCTCCTGCATATTTACTTCTGTTTATTGATCATTTTCCTTGTTTCTCAGATCATTGCAGGTGTATGAAGCAGCCAAGAGCAGTGAGGATCTGTCACGAGCAGAGTGAGTACATTATTGTTCTTCCATTGGAGGGGATACTGGAGAAAAGGAATGGGCTAGTATGCGAGAGAGGGATATCAAAGGAATGATTGACCAGCACAACAAATGCATGAAGGAGGATAGCAAAAGAGGGGATAGAGAGAATAGAATGTTGACACAGTAATGGGCAAATTAAGTGTTTAAGAGTGAATGCACTCAAGTAAAAGGGAGTGACCAAGGAATTCATTGAACTATTTGCTACATTTATTAATGACTTAGTTAACACAACAGAGAGGGACTGACACAAAGCAAAAAATCTTACCAGTTGTACTAGCTTTGGGGATGAGGACTCTGAAAGATGCGTGCTGGGTCTCCTACTCGACGTGCTGCCACATCCAAGCAGCTTTTCCATGGGCAGAGCTAAACTAGCATCAGCAATTCACCCAGTGACTAATTAATTAGTAGCAATTAAATTTGAAATAAGGAGTGGAGACAAGCTGAGATTAAACTTTTTTGGATAGTGCATGGGCCCCACAATGTATCAATACCTTAGCAGCTTGGCTATCGTGGCCGCATAGCAAGAAGGCATTGTTCACAGAAACAGACATCCAGGCTTCTCTGTAAAAGGAGAGGCAGCAGGTTGATCAACTACAGAGCTTGCAGTAAGGCTCAGTTGATCTGGTAAGGCAGATTGTGTGGCATGATAATATTAAGA
The DNA here is from genome assembly GCA_024137785.1 of Ginglymostoma cirratum. Lineage (NCBI taxonomy): Eukaryota > Metazoa > Chordata > Chondrichthyes > Orectolobiformes > Ginglymostomatidae > Ginglymostoma > Ginglymostoma cirratum. Next base: position 11,929,257 of record JAHRHZ010000085.1, on the reverse strand, counting down.
GTGAATTGGCAGTACAATCTGCTAGGTAAATGGGCTGAGTAGAGTATTGTGTTTTATGCCACAAACATAAGCCAAGATAATTGTTATTGTGTAAACATGAGCTTTTGTTTTTATTCACTCATGGGATGATGGGCATTAGTAGCTGGCTAGAAGCCCATTCCTATTTGCTCTTCAGAAGGTGGTGGTGAGCTGCTTTCTTAAATCACTGAAGTCCATTTGGTGTAGGCATAGCCACAATGCCATTAGAGAGGGAGTTCCAGGATTTTGACTGAGGAACGCTGAATACAAATTTCCAACTGGATGGTGAGTGCCTTGGAGGGGAATTTGCAGGTGGTGATTTCAGTGTATTCGTTGCCTTTGCCCTTCTAGATGGCAGTAGTCTTGAGTTTGGAAAGTGCTGTCTGAGGAGCCTTGTTGAATTTCTATCGTGCGTCTTGGAGATGGTGCATCCTGCTGGCTCTGAGCATTGGTGGTGGAGGGACTGACTGACTGAGTATCTAGTGCTAATCAAGCAGGCTGCTTTGTCCTGATGGTGTCAAGCTCTTTAATTGTTGTTGGTGTTGCTCTCATGCAGGCAAGTGGGGATTATTCTATCACTCTCCTGACTTGTGCCTTGTAGATGATGGACAGGCTTTAGGAGTCAGGAAATGAGTTACTCGCTGCAAGATTCCTAGTCTTTGACCTACTCTTGTAACCACAGTGCTTATTTGATTAGTCAGTTCAGTTTCTTGTCAATGGTAATCTCCAGGATGTTAATAATGAGAGATTCAGCAATACCATTGAATGTCAAGTGGTGATGATTAGATTCTCATTTGTTGAAAATGGTCATTGCCTGGCAAATGTTATTTGTGACTCGTCAGCCCAAACCTGGATATTATCTAGATCTTATTGTATTTGGGCATGGACTGCTCCAGTATTTGAAGAATCACAGCTGGTCCTGAACATTGTGCAGTCATCAGCAAACATCCCCACCTCTGACCTTATGATGAAGGGAAGATCATTGATAAGCAGCTAAAGATGGTTGGGCCAAGGACAAGGCGTTTTCCCCTTGATCCCCATTTACTCCAGTTTTGCTACAGTTCCTTGACACCACATTCAGTCAAATGCAGCCTTGATATCAAAAGCAATCACTCTCACCTCACTTCTGAAATTCAACTCTTTCGTCCATGTTTGGAGCAAGGTTGTAGTAAGGTCAGGAGCTAAGTGACCCTGGGAGAACCCAAGCTGAGCATCAAGTGAGCAGATTATTGCTAGGCAAGTGCTGTCTGATAACATTGTTGATGACACCTTTGATCACTATTATAAATGCTTTAAAAATTCCTGGTGCCACAGATCTGCAGTTGGGTTTAAGCATCTGTATAATCATGACTACAGGCTTGAGACAGCACACAACATGGTGGGAACTCAGCAATCGCACGAAATCAAACACTGCACAACTGAACACAATGTAGAGCACTGCCCTGAAAGGCACAAGAGGATTTAAGATCTATGTTATCACTTGTTGCTAGAACAAGGAAGAAGAACAGCATGGCCATCAGCATGTCTAGCCACATGCATTGGAGTACAGCAGACAGGTCAGCCAAGGAGCACACTTACTGGAGAGGTATTTGGCCAAAGTTGACTTTTCTTGATCTCTTGAAGCAGCAGTACCACAGAGGGCCTTTACATATACCTCTGCATGAGGGTATATTCCAACAAGTAAATAGACACCCAGTATTGGTGGCAGTGAAGGTCACAGTTACTTTAAATTTCTAAGCTTCAGCATCTGTCAAGCTGCAGCTGAGAATGTTTGTAGATTATCATTTGGCCTCAGCTATCAGCATAGCTCAGATGACAGATTGCCTGCTCATAGAGCTGTCTGATTAGATTGAATTCTCAAGGGATCAGGCAAAGCAGGCCCAGAAGCCTGTAGGTTTTGCTTCAGTCACTGAGAAATGGTCCCAAAGCTTCAGTACAATGGGATTCCACCAAAGACGATAGTATATTATGCACAGGATCATGTAGTTACAAAGACACTGATCGATTAAATGATTAGGCTAATCAAGGCAGCTGGGTTTAAACATAGGTGAGTGTAATGTCGTCCATTTTGAATTGAAAAAGGATAAATGAGTAATTTTCAAATCATGAAAAATTAAGAACAGTCAAAGTCCAAAGAGATCTAGGTGTTCATGTGCACACATCATTGAAACATGATGCATAGGTTAAAAAGCTTCGCGGAGTGCTAACTTTGATAACTAGAGGACTATACATTTTGAAAAAGGACCTTTTTATGCAGTACAGATCTGGGTACTGTGCCTTAGAAATTAGCATTGAAAGGAGTACAGTGCAGATTCACTGGAATATTACCAGAGCTGCAGAAGTTAGACTATGAGGAGAAAATATACACATTATGCTTGTATTTCTTGGAATTGAAATTAAGTGATGATGTGAGTGAAGTTTTTAAGATTCTGGATACTATTGATGGGGTAGGTAGAAAGTAACAATTTTCCACTGATGGAGAGTCTAAGACAAGGAGATATTATCTTAAATTATTTCCGCTTCATTCCAGAGGGGAATTGGGAAACACTTCTTCATGAGAGCAGTAGTGGAAGTATGCAATTTTCTCCCCAAAAAGGCAGTAAGAGATAAAGTTGTCGTGGTTTTACAAGACTCATTAGAAAGAGATAGCTGGTGGTGGTTTAACCTGAGAGTCACTGTGCCTCAGGTAAAGGGAGAGGTTGAGCAGGAGAATCCTTCTTGATAACCTCAACCAGTAAAGTGATTGAATCCATGTTGTTGACACCACTTCACATTGCAAACCCGCTGTTCAGCCAACTGAGCTAACCAAACCCCCCAAAAAAGGGATTCTGAAGAAGGGTCACTGGACCTGACACATTAACTCTGATTTCCCTCCACAGATGCTGCCAGACCTGCTGAAGTTTTCCAGCAATTTCCGTTCTTGCTCTTGTTCCCAATAAAAAGGCAGTAAAAGTTAGCTCAATTAACAATTATAAATCTGAAATGAATAGATTTTTGCTGGACAAGGAGATACTAGGATATAGAGCCAGGCTATGTGAATGGAGTTAAGATTCAAATCAGCTATAATTTTACTGCATTATAGAACAGGCCTGAGGGATAAATGAACTACTTCTATTCTTTGAAGAACAGATCAAATCAGAAGAGAGACAACAAGTAAATGCCAAAACAAATGAAAGAAAGTGGGAAGTGTGAAAATGAGAAATTGGCACGATGAAGTGAAAAAGCATTTGAGATCAGATAAGAAAGAGATCATTTACTATACCAAGGAAAGTACACGTTAATGATAACTGAGATTTCCAAATTCTGGATCATTCTTTAAATCTGGTATTTGAATCCTCTGTCTATTCTCAAAACTGTCCAATTTTAATTCCATTGTAAATAAAGTGAATTTATTGTGAGTGGTTGATCACAGCACTATTTTTGCTTTTTACACTGCTGTTTGCTTCTATATATTGAGAGTATTTTTGTCAACATCTATCAAAACTATGTAGATCTCATAATATTTATGATGGTTTGCTATGTTAGACTGGACACCTAAGACATATTTTTTATCTGTCAGACCAATGCTGACATGTGAAGAAGACCAGAGTAATAAGGAACCATCTCCAGCAGCGTGAGTCTTCCACTTCTTGGCTGAAAGAGAAAGTGCAGACGAACATGGCAGTGTTTGAGAGAGTGAATGAATGAGAAACAGCGTGAGGATCTTGTGATCACAGAGTCATTTTGTGCATGTGTGTTGAGAGGAAGGGAAAATAGTTTTTGTGTATGATGAGATAGAATAGCAAAGATAGAGTAAGTGAGATAGGAAGGAAATCCTAATGGTAGTGAAAATGTAGGTCATACAATCAAAGAGATTTACAGCATGGAAACAGACCCTTCGGTCCAACTCGTCCATGCCAACCAGATATCCTAATAAATGTAATCCCATTTGCCAGCATTTGGCCTATATCCCTCTAAACCCTTCCTATTCATGTAACCATCCATATGCCTTTTAAATATTCTAATCCTACCACCCTCCACCACTTCCTCTGGCAGCCCATTCCATCACGCACCACTCTCTGTGTGAAAAAGTTGCCTCTAGGTCCCTTTTAAATCTTTCCCCTCTAAACTTATGCCCTCTAGTTTTGGGCTGCTGCCTCCAGGGAAAAGACCTTGACTATTCACCCTATCTATGCCCCTCAACACTTTATTAACCTCTATAAGGTCACCCCTCAGCCTCCGACACTCCAGGGAAAATAGTCCCAGCCTATTCAGCCTTTCAGTCTTCTACCTTTGAGTCAGTTCTGTATCTGAATAGCTAGTTCTCCCTCTATTCCGTGTGATCTGACATTGCAAACCAGTCTACCATGAGGAACCTTGTCAAATGCCTTACTGAAGTCCACATAGATCACGCCCAGCACTCTGCCTTCATCAGTCCTCTTCATTACTTCTTCAAAAAACTCAATCAAGTTAGTGAAACATGATTTCCCATGCACAAAGCCACGTTGACTATCCCTAATCAGTCCTCACCTTTCCAAATACATGTAAATCCTGTCCCTCAGGATCCCCTCCAACAACTTGCCCACCACTCATGTTAGGCTCATCGGTCTATAGTTCCCTGTCTTTTCCTTACCAGCTTTCTTAAATAGTGGCCCCATGTTAGGCAACCTCCAACCTTCTGGCACCTGACCTGTGTCTACCCATGATACAAATATTTCAGCAAGGGGCCCAGCAATCACTTCCTTAGCTTCCCACAGAGTTCTAGAGTCACCTAGATTTATCCATCTTTATGCATTTAAAGAAGTCCAGCACCTCCTCCTCTGTAATGTGGACATTTTTCAAGATGTCACTATTTATTTTTCCAAGTTCTCTATCCTCTATATCCTTCTCTACAGTAAATAATGAATACTCGTTTAGTATCTCCTTTGAGAAGATAAAGGACAGACAGTGACCAAAGAATGATCAACAATCTGACACTGGTATAAAATTATCTGATTTCATTTTCAGCTTCATTTTGCTGGACAATATAATCTATTTATAATTTAATGAATGTTTCTTGGTAGGTTCTTGTTTTGTTGAATAATTTACAGAATGTGATGTATTTTGCTGTCCATGATGCCTGCTTTGAACCTCTTCCTAATGCGTGGAAAGACTGCGAAGTGTTAATGTCTGGTGTGTTCGAAGCAGTATTCAATGCAGTTTTGCAATATGGGAGAGTAAGTTGATGCAATGGGTTTGGCCGTCTTCCCCTCTCTCTCCTGCAGACTGGGAGCTCCTGAGCCTCCTGTCTCCTGGCAACTCCTGCCGCTTGCGTTCGGTCTCCTAGCAACGATAGCCGGGCAGGAGCTGTCCGCTGGCAGTGGTGCTGATGGGACGGAGACTCGGGGAGAGTCACTTATCCTGCGGTCACCCTGCAAACACCATCCACATAAACACAACGAAAATCCCGCATTTCTGCGGCAGCCAGCAGGCCTCAGGCATCGAGCTTCACGAGAAGCTGCAAATGCAAACAAAAAGGAGATAGTCTTTGATTTAATGGAGATCTCATCCGGAGGGCTGTAATGTAAATCAAGCACCTCAGCAGAAAGTTCGCTGCCTTACGTTCAGGAGCACTTTGTTTGAAAGGGAATTTCGTTCCCGAAAGCATTAAAGCAGCTATCGGAATATTTTCCGTCGATTTGGCGGAAGTAGATTTTTATCTGTCACTGCGTGCGTGGAACCTAGGGACGAAAATCTTCCTCTCTGCACGACCAGAATGGGCTGTCCTGGTAAGAAGTGAACATAAGAGCAGAGTGCACTCTGCGCCTTTTTATGCCAATCTGATAGGTAGACTTTAAACTGCTGGTGATTTGTCACGGATTTTTGTGGATATTCCGTCAGTTTTAGGATTTGTCCAATTTTAACCCCCTTAAATATACCTTGCTGACGATGCATATTCCCCACTTCATCCTAATGTTTTACCCCATTTTGAAAATCTAGCCCAGGTTTCATAATGCTGTTGTGGCAACAAGAATCTCATAACTATCCTAGCACACGACCAGGAGCTCAATATGTTTTTAATATGCATCTGCTTGAATCCTGCCCAATGCCAAATGCATCAAACAATGTTCGAGGGCTTTCAATGAAACCTTCAACATTTTATGCATCAGGATCCCTTTGTTACCTTTCCAATTGTCTCTCAGCATCTTAAACTTATCTACTTACCTAATTGTCAGGGACAGTTCCCTCCTCATAACTGAAAACCCTGCTCCCACCTTAAAAGCTAGTAAATGATTTCCATTGGGTTCAGGCAGGAGTCTGAAATGAACATGAAAGACTTTAACTCCCAGACCGCATATGTGTAAATTTGCCAGTTGATCCAATCCCTGTAAACTATGCATGAAGTTAAAGTTAAATCTGAGGCTGAACATTTAGCTGGTAGATTTGCATGCTGAAAACAGAATGTATTTATTTCCTTCACAGTTGGAGTATATGAAAATAATGGACAGGAAAACACCAGCTGTTGAAACGTTCAACCCTGTCCCTAATTCTTAAGTTTAATGGAGAATTATGACTAGATATTTTTTATCCAGCAGAAGGCATGTAATCCACCAGAAAAGGCAAGAAAAAGAAAGTAAACATGACCAACAAGGGAAAAAATCTGGATAATCCTTTTCTAGCTCTCCCCACCTCCCAACGCAGATGATCAAAACCAGCGCATATGATCACATAGACAATGATTATATTAACTTTCAAATTGCTTATCTTTCCATGTTTGGTAGATGTCTGTGAAATTCTTAGCAAAATTGTCTTTTCTCTGAAATGAAAAGAGAACTCGCTGGAAAATCTAAGAAGCTCTGAAAAAGCGTCACTGGACCCAAAATGTTAACTTTGCTTCCTCCCAACACCTGCTGCCAGACCTGCAGAGTTTTTCCACAACTTTTGTTTTTATTTCTGATTTTCAGTGGTGAAGTTGGAGAATCTACACTACTCCTTTTTGTATTTTGCAGTAACCTGACTGCCATCTGCCCAGTGGAGAGTGACCAGACTGTGCCACCAATGCCTGATGAAGAAGCCTCTGAAGATCAAGTGCTGGCAGCAGTTGAGACCAACCCCCCTCAACAGGTAAGAGTTCAACTGGGTAAATATTTCAATTGCCCAACATGTACAGGATCATAGCATTACTCTGAAAGAAACAATCACATAGTGAAAAGAATTGTGTGGATAAACTCTTTTTTTCAGATTTGTAAGTAAATCTCCTGTGATGTATCTTAGAGTAAATCAGAGAATATCATCTTTTATAAAGGAGAGGGGAATTATACAAAGCAACACATAATGATATGATAGACAAATCACATCCAAACTTCAAAACTACATACCAGGTGCTCAAAATTTGTATATATCAATTCATCTCAAACAAAAAAGAAATTTGACTTAAACTAGTTCTGTGCAGATAGCAGAAAATCAATCATTCACATATTTCATTATTCACATTTTTATTTTTCAATGAAGGAAGAGGAGATTTTGAAGAGTGAGTTGGAAGAAGGAGGTGAGTGCTTCAAATGCATCTGCATTTTGTTGGAAAGGGTTGTTGGGATTATATTAATGCTTTATTTATGGTTTTTAGAGCTATTTGGTTATTCAAATACTGTGAACGAAGATTTTCTCTGAATGATGTGGCTAATGTTCTTTACAAATGGACTCTGAATTTGAATGCATCTAATGTATAGAGAAATCTTTCCTTCCATTATCTCACCTTGACATTGAGAAAAAAGGCAAGGGTACTTTTAAAAACTTTTAAAAGATAATTTATGTAATCACAGCGTGAATACTGCGTACTGTTCAAGTGATTCTTCTTAGATTTTTGACGTTATTTTCAGTATTGGAAGTTGTATTATTGACATGGCATACTGGATACTCTTATTAAGATGGTTATTTTCTGATAAACTCACCATCTGCTTTATTAATAAAACTCCATCAGGTTACCATTCTTAAATATACTTTATAATGCAAGGAAAAAATAAACAATTACATTTTATAATGCTGCCCTAGTGCAGTGGCTAAGAAAGATTTTACATTTATGATTTTTATATTAAGTTGAGTAGAAACATGAACCAAAACTTCAACCCTGAAAACAAGTGTAATTTTGGGCACTACCTGGATAGCTTATTGTGCCCAAGACACAAACATTATCTTCTGATCTACAATACTTCATTTGAAATTCAGTTGACATTCACATCTGTCATATTTATGTATATCTGTTTCAGTTACTATAATTATATGAGTGGAACTCTGCTTAAGTTCTAACTCCACAGATGTAAAGGTGTTAACATCACTGTGATAATTTTGTGTATTTAAATCTTTTCTGTAGCATATTGTCCAGCAAAGAGAATGTCAATGTTTCCTTGGGTGTAAAGTATATAAACATTCACTATAAATAAACTGCTTTAAAGAACATATAATCAGTATGACAGGAGGAAGAGCAATGCAACATGTTTGAGCACTATTTGCATCAAGATTACAAAATATATAAATTTGCAAAACATAATTATAGGAAGATTTTATAACTCCAGTATCAAGGGTGCAGACGCAGCATAGAATAAATAAAACAAAAGTATATAAGAGTATACCATATTGTGTGCAGGACATTTACTGCTGAGCTGTATGATACAGCCTACATTGAAGTACATAGTACAGTCTGAAATACAAATATACAGTAGATTTCATGATGGAGTGAGTGATACAGGGCACTAGTTTCTGTACATTAGTGGAAAAAGTAATGGGAGTGGGAAGAGACCCAACAGCGTATCATTTGTCACACAAGTTGAGGTGGGTCAAGTGAGTAGGCAACCCCCCCAACTAGTGCCAAAGAGCTAAACCTCAGCCTTAAATGTTTCTGCATGAACTCAAAATCTCAGTAATGATTTCAGCTCTGTAAGGACTTGTTTACATGGCTATGACTGGAGTCTGCCTGTTTATGGGCCTGTAATAAGTTGTTTAAAGTGGTTTTATAAGGTCTGATTGTTTATTTGGGCAGGATTAGGATTAGTAGATAGGAATTAATATTGAGTTCAACATCTTCAAATTGTGAACCCACTCCCATTCCTTCCCTTCCTTTTAGCTTCACTTGTTATATTCTCTGTCGCCATGTCGTCTCTCCCCTCCCCACACCTCAGTGAGACAGTCTGTTCTTTCCAGTCTGGCAGTTAGGCACACCGTTGTTCTACCATTCTCACATTCCGATCACTTAATCTGAACTATCAACATCTTTCTCTGCCAGCATTCCACCCTCCAACGCCAGCCCCTCCATTAAATGCTGCCACCCTCCACAGTTCACATCAGCTCTGATGAAGAGTCATCTAGACTCAAAACGTTAGCTTGTTCTCTCTCCATGGATACTGCCTCACTCACTGTGATCTCCCAGAATTTTTTGTTTTTTAGTGAATTTAAGCTTCTTTTCAATGGGAACATGAATCTTTTTGTTTGACTAACAGTTTTATAAGCTCAAAAGAGGGAACATTTTCCATTAAAGGGAATTTTAACAGTTTAACTGTTCCAAAAATTCAGGAGCATTCCAAAGATTTGCCAGTGTTATCATTAAGTTTGTGAGCTGGATACTGGGTGAATGGCTCAGTGGGAAATGAGGTATTGGAGGTGTGAGAAATATGGAGTGGATATGGGCGTGGGTGGTGAGTGGGGTTGATGTGGTGAAGGCCAAAAAGACTAACAATCATAAATAAAACTAGATCCATATCCTAATAATCAGAGACAAAATTTGTGTGTGAATGGGCTGACTTTTGAAGTGCGAAATCAGTGTAGCTTTGGATGAGATGTGTAGAGGAGTCTTAAGTACAGTGCATAGGATGTGTGATGAGTATGTCATAACTGTATATTGTGGTATAGCCAGTATTGACCTATATACAGTTCTGTAGTCTAGGCTGTATAATTTAGACTCTTTGGACTCAACACTTAAATCTGTTTTTGCTTTTTAGTTACAGATGCTCACCTTCCTTACTGCTCGAGTCATATTTCTGCATGTGCCTAGTAACTGCTATCATGCCTAAACGAAGTAAAGACTTAGAGTTAGTCCATCTTGTTCGTGACATGCCGCTGACACCCAGAAGTTCCACCCCTAATTCCCAGTATGCTTTAGACTTACCCAATGTGCCCAGCTACAGCAGTTCCAGCTCTCGGTTATCTCCACTTAGCCATAGGAAACAAGCATCTGGGGTCATAAACCCTAACTTCTTGACTGAGGAATGGTCTCCATTGCATCGTATAGGTGAACATAATGTCCATTATGTTTTGTGATTGCTTTATGTTTTGTAATTTGTATATCAGTCTATTTGTTCTGAGTGAATGTCTGTTATTGTATATTTTAAGACCTGTCTGTGTATAGTTTCAATCTTATTTATGTAAAGCAGATACAGTTGGTGTCTTAAATGCTTTCACAAAATAATCTTTGGACTACCTGTATTCAATCCGGTGCCCCCTACTGACCTTCATTAATTTCCCTGAAACCTGAAGTCCCATGGTTTAGCATTCACCTCAGATATTTCTGGAGGATTAAATTACCTCACATTGCAGGAACAAGATTTACAAAAGCAGATTTAAATAAGAACAAAGGAGCAGGATTAGCCCCTTGCAAGCCTGCTTCACCATTCAATTAGATCATGAATGACAAGTATCTGAACTCCAACTATCTGTCTTTGTTCCGTAACTCATTAATGCCTTTGGCTAACAAAAACCTATCAAATTCAGTTTTGAAATTTTCAATTGACTACTTGCCTCAGCAACTTTTAAGGGGAAATACACTTCTGGTTTTTGGCTATCCTCTTTTGAGAAGAAATGCTTCCTGACATCATCTCTAAACAGTCTGGCTCTAATTTTAAGGTTATGTCCTCTTTCTCTGGACTCTCACTCACCAGAGGAAGTGGTTTCTATCTGCCATATCAACTCTTTTAATCATCTTGTATGTTGATGAGATCACTCTAACATTTCTATATTTAAGTGTGTACATAGCTGTCCTCATTATTTAAGCCTTTAGCCTCTCAGAAATCTCTGCAAAACTGTGACTCTATTCAAGAAAATGACCATGCATCATTGGCTTTAATTTTCTGATAAACAAATCTTACACCACAATAGTTTTGCACCATGCCTGGAATGACATGATAGCAGGAAATCCTTATTGGCTGAGAAGCAGAGGTTGGAAGATATTTAGAGCGATGGATGCTTTACCACCTCATACTTTGCTCTCGCACCAGGTCAATAAGTTAATTATGTATCCATTTCACTTTTTACTTTTTTTCCAGCATTTGACAAGAGTGTTTATTTCATTACCGTCCCACTTTCCTTTGGTACCAAATAAAGATGCCACAAACAGAAATCTAAAATAAAAACAAAAAAATTGGTAAATATGCAACATCTCAAGAGAAGTCTGCGGACAGAGAAATGAAATGAATGGATCTGAATGGAGAAGGTGCAAAAGAGATCAAAACAGTTGAAGAACCGGGTTAGGCTAGCGTGAAAAGATACTGCCAAACTTAACAGCATAATTTCATTGTCACTTCTGCTTCATTTCACACCTGAACAAGCTGAAAGCCTGACCAGTTTCCAAGAGGGAAAACAATGGCAGAAGACCTTAACGTGGAACTGCTGGTGCTTGACTGGGGTGGACAAAGTCAGAGGTCACACGACATCAGGTTATGGTCTAATGGGTTTATTTGAAATCACAAGCTTTCGGAGCATTGGCCCCTTGACAGGTGAAATGAGGGAGAAGCACACAGAACACGAAATTTATGGGCAGAGAGATCAAAAATCAAAAGATTACTTATTACTTTGGCTAGACCCTCATCGTATGACTCTTATACCTATCGTGCTATTCCAGTCATTTAGTTTGTCTCCAGCACCACCTTATTTTTAATTTTTTGTAATTATCTCCCTGCATGATTTAATTGGACTATAGGTCATCCCTACCCGTGTTATTCAACCGTTGACACTTTACTCACACTGTTTAACACTTTTGATCACCTAAAGAAACTTATTATTCGACACTTTATTCACACCATTTGAATGACCTTTTGATCTCTCTGCCCATAAATTCTGTGCTCTGAGTGCTTCTCTCTCACTTCACCTGAAGAAGGGGCTACGCTCCAAAAGCTTGTGATTTCAAATAAACCTGTTGGAGTATAACCTGGTATCATGTGACTTCTTGCAGAATGTCTTAGGCAGTTCCCCATTGAAAAGCTAAAATAATGAGTTATCATTGCAAATTCACAACAGTTATAATGAGAACATACATACTAGACATAGAGTTCTTAAACTGCAGTTAACTACAGATTATTACCCAGACGTCTTCTGTAGTATGAAGATTAAATTAAGTACTGGCTTTGAATCCCTCTAGAATTTTTAGTATAATGTTAATAAGTTGAGGCCACCATATTTATACCAGTCTGTTCAGTTCCACAATGTCACACTCCCAGAATAAATTATCTTCACAGACTTGTATTTTGGGGGTGGAGTGACTGAATACCCACATTGGAATAAGTATCTGACTGGTATTTAACATGTTTTTTGGTCAATATTTAATCTCTATTTTATCTGCCTTTTTACCCTGTCAGGTCCTCATACAACCTCATGGCCCTCAGTCAACATTGAAGATGTGGATTCTGAAGGCGTTAATTTAACACCCAAGAATGGCAAGTTGCCACCAGCTAAAGTGTCCTCTTCACCGTACAAGAATCAGACACTTACAGTGCCAGGTGTCCCCACGTCAGCACAAAGGTATGAGCAGAAACTCAGGTCAATGAGTGAAGTTAGCTGGGTTACACTATTGAAAGAGTGTTGTGCACTCACTAGTGAGTTCTGTCCTGAAATTGCTTCTGTTTCTCCAGAATCTGGATTTGCACTTTCAATGCAGATGACTTACAAAAGAGATTAAAGGGGGTTGGACACAAACTGAGCAGGGATAAGCAAAAATCAAGTAAAGTCAAGGAGGTGATTGTGGCAAGTAATGGAAGGCGACTCAGGGCAGAGAGTTTCCCATGTTAATTTGCCTACGATGTACTGCACATAAAGAATACAGAAATTAGAAAAGGAAATAAGATCACAGAATATCCTGCTAAATCAAGAACAAAAACAAAATTGTTGGAAAAGCTCAGCAGCTCTGGCAGCATCTGTGAAGGAGAAAACAGGGTTAACATTTCGGGTCCAGTGACCCTTCCTCAGAACTGATGGTGGCTGGGAAAACGTCAGTTTATATGCAGAAAATAGGGAGGTGGGTGGGGTAGGGAATATACGATAGGATAGAGCCCAAAGAGAGAGAAGGATAGTTGGACAGACAAAGGAGTTGCTAACAACTTTGTCTGTCCA
>JAHRHZ010000085.1:11878684-11915510 GCA_024137785.1 Ginglymostoma cirratum | reverse complement strand
TTCTCTCTCTTTGGGCTCTATCTTATTGTTTACTCCCTACCCCACCCACCTCCCTATTTTTTGCATATAAACTGACTTTTTCCCAGCCACCATCAGTTCTGAGGAAAGGTCACCGGACCTGAAACGTTAACTCTGTTTTCTCCTTCACAGACGCTGCCAGACCTGCTGAGCTTTTCCAGCAACTTTGTTTTCGTTCTTGATTTACAGCATCTGCAGTTCTTTTGGTTTTTATCCTGCTAAATCAGTTTAGTTCGATTTGTGTTGAAGCTATAAAGCAGGAAATTGATTGCTATGAGAATACATCTTTTGTTTTGCAGAAGGACTCATCTGTTATGAAGCTATCTGCTAATAACATATTAATACTGAGGTATACACATTGGAAGAATGTTCGAATAATATTGGTTTACAGTGAAGGAAATAAACCAGCAAAGGGAAACTTTAGAAGGAATCTGAATATTATCATAGACTCATGACTTCTAACATTGAAATAAGTGGGCAATTTTCTAACTTGATCTGGTTAGGGACCATTAATGTTTTAGAAAGAAATATGAGCACTCAAGGAACAAGTGAAAAGCACTGTGCCACAAGCTTCATGTTTTTAAAACAAAAACAAATTTTTCTGTATATAAATCTGAAATTAAACCAATCACTCCAAAATTAAAACTATAGTCTATAGTGACTTAAACATAAATCCAATTCCACTTTCTACTTTTCCTCAAGTGTTCTTTTAAACATTTCATGAATCTTGAAGGTTGGTGCACTTCTAGATTACTAAATCAATGGTATATCAAAGCTCTCAAAATTTACTCAGATTTTTCTCCAATTTTCCAGCTATTCGCCAAGTTACAAGACTTTAGGGGGACCTTTCAATAGCTTTTGGTTTTGTGACCCTTTGAATTTCCTTTAAAGCCTCATAGCTCATGATTCCACAGTACAAGCACAGGCCTCTCTTTGTTTGGTCTACAACAACTAAAACATCAGAAAACAAAATTCTCCATTTGCAGCTTTGGTTTCAAACTGCAACCGAGAATACTTCCAGAATTTAACTGCATTTACACCAGGAGAAATCTCTGTAGATTTCTTCAATTAGCTAATGAACTCTTGTAGTCATTTTCACCTTGCAAACTTTGTCTTATGATGGATAATAGCTAAAAAGACAGTTATTCAAAACAAGACTATGATAGAAAATAGATCTAGCATTTATCCTACTTGTTAATCTCTCAACTTCCAAGGTGATACAGCTGCAAAAGACCCAACTCTCACATGGTCTTTTAGATGCTTTCCAAACATCAACCAGTTCTCCTGCTGACCATCTCTTCTTAGGTGCCTCTCTATACCTGTCTCACTGTTGGCTATGCACAAAGAGAAAATCAAAATAAAGACTCTCACTGAGATTCACCCAACTCTGTGGCAATGTTTTCTGGTAGAAATGAAAATTAACTAGCTTGTAATTCCAAAGCTTAATTCTTAAAGCATGTGGATAATGTGTATCTCTAATGGTACAAATTGCCCTCTTTCTAGACTTAATGCCTCCAAATCTATTGTTTACAAGTCAGTCGTAATCTTTTACTGAAATCACTGCAAACATCATGACTCCAGTTCTTTAGCTTAGTAAGCCAACCTGCTGTTTTATGACTCTTACCCTTTTACACTGATCTTTTCCAGTAAATGTAAATAACATTTTGTACATTACTTTTACAATTTACAATTGATTTTTTTGTAATTGGATCATATGTATCCTAAGTTTTTGCGGTTATCCAGCCTCGAGATATTAACTAACATTTACAGTTCAATTTAAAAAACTGAAACACTAAAATATATGAACTATAGCAAAATACATAGGTAATACTTGACATTTTGAATGGAATTCCCATTATTCTCGTGTAGAGATCTTAGAAGAGGTGCAGAAGAGAGCAACAAGATTGATTCCTAGTTTTAAAGATATATGGGAAGCCATAGGATATGAATTGCCTCAAAAGGGTGATATCTCAAAGGCAAAGTCTTTTAATAGAGACGTAAAATATAAGATATTCAAAGAATATAATCTCAGAACAAAATTTGTGGTTACACCTGAACATTCAGGTACAGATTCAGGGCTGAGGGGAATAACTTCAGGGCAAGTGTTGGAAAGCTCCTCTTTACCCTTTAGAATGATGAACTGTTGAACAAGTTTTCGATAAGAAACTTTGAAGACAACATAGTGATACGTAAGTTAATTAGATAAAGAGAATATACAACCGTGACAACTGGGAATGGTTCACCGATATCAGAGGACAAACAGACTGTGGGCATGGAATGTGCTCACCTTATTAAAGCTGTGAAGGCAGCATGCTGCTGTATGGCTGAGGAGTTAGGGAATCTTTTCTGGGTCTTCCTTTTCTCTGGAGAAGACAGTTCTTTCAGAATTGCCCCATGAGGACCACTTAATGAGGACTGCTGCCCAAAATGTCTGTAAGGACTGCCATCTGCCTTTGAGCCTGTGTTGATAAATCTTATTTCTAGGGACAAGTAATTTACGCTGTGTCAATCAATGATCTGAATCCTTTTAGCCAATATCCATGGGACAACTACTCATGATGCCAGGGTCACCGTTATCCACTTTCCCACCTCCATTTGAAGGCTAGTTTTCATTCCTTCTAAGAACAAAAGCCTACTGTTTTCAAACCACTGCAAGGATAATAAGACAGTATGGCACCTAATAAATCTTTGACATGAGTCACAATCTCAGTAATCCTTTGTTTTCATACACTACAGATCTCTTTACATTTGCAGAAGTCTAAATACTGCTGTAACACTCAGGCTACACTGAAAATACTAAGTATGAAACACAAAGTAACTTCAGCTTTAAAGAGGATTCCAATTGCTCACTGGAGCTGCTTCAGCATTTCTCCTAATCTGCTGCCTATCAGAAGAGACATTACTATGCAACACCTAGACATCAATGCCATGCCATATTACTGCCCTGACTCATTGACTGCTTCTTTCTCTTCAACGGTGAAGAAGACCTCTAGAGTAAAGATACTTGAAGGTGAATCACTCAAAGATACTATGCATACAATAATATGGACAAGAACATTTTTATACATAAATAGAAAATGTTAATGAGTGCTGAAATAGAGAAGTCCATACGTACTTTAGATTGGCCTGGAACTGCTCATCATGTAACCTTACGTTACACATCAATGGAGTAGACACATTTTCAATTGACAAACTCTGCAGGTTGGTAATGAGACACTGTTGAAGCAATGTGAGTGCAGTCTATACTGCCCTGCACCAGGGGAAGCCAGCAATGTTAGTGAATTCCACTGCTGAAGCTCCTCAACCCTTTTCATCACGGGCTGTATTAAAACTGGTGTAATGTGGAGAAAATGGAATTTGATCCATCTCATTTGCATTTGTAGGCCATCAACTGGGAGTTAAACAGAGATTTCCAGTTGCTCCTTGGTAAGAGCACTGCTTAAAAATTCAGGACAGATGTTACCTTGATGTAACCAGGATGGGATGGCCACCTCTCCTTTCCCATTGCAACTCCTGCTCCAATGAATGACAGTTCAGTGATGATGTCCAGGATATCCTTGCTGTCTGCCTGCATTGGATTATTGATGGTTGTAGATAATAACAATAAGACCAGTAGTTTTTGGGTCTAGTCATTCTCTTTTGGGAATCTTCAGCTGTTGTTTCTCTAACTGGAGGTCGTGTGGCAATTGCCGGAGGTTCCTGTTTATCTTGTTATAATAGATCTCTTGTTTGATGCTGTCATCAGACTTGCAACAAAGCCACAAGGAATTCTCCAACTGTGGGTTCCCATCTCAGATGCATGAGCCAGTAATCTCCAGGGAATGTTGGAATTAAACAGCATAACAGTAACAGTATTCCTAAACTGTTGCATCAATCACAATGAAGCAACATGTTTTGCGCTGCCAGTGTGCTATGGAGGCTTCACAAGGAGGCCAGTGGCATGCCTCAGAATAGAGCTCTGAGCTATGTAACCTTATCTAGAAGTACGGTACACAAACAAAGTGGCAATGCTATACTTGGGAGTTAAATTCAAGTACTTATCCATTATGATTGCATCCCTCCCAAAAATGTGATCCTTGACCACCATAGAGCATGTATTTGCACACTTCCAGCTCATTGTGAGAATATAGAAGATCGGTGGTGATGTCTTCCAGTGTCAAGTGAAAAGTGATGCAAAAATGGCAAACCTAGGTGAGACTTCTAAATTTCTGTTGACATATTTGACATGACATAGGGCTAGTTGATACAAAACATCAGCTGATCAAGTTTGCTTGAGGCTATACATTTTTTGTATCTATTCTTACAAAAAGGATGACCTTTTAATGAAGGTAGTACCTGCTGACACCTGCAACTGCAAAGAAATTGCACATGCACACTAATCCAGGGACACGCATGCACACAATTCCAGACCTATTACATCAGCACATAAAAGTTCAATAGCAACATTCACAAAGGCTGTACACGCATATGCAGAGAAGAAGCTCAATATTGAAGTGGGGTTCAGCAGTAGGAGTGGGGACACAAGGTGGGGGAGTGGTGTGAGGATGTGAGAGGGTTTTAGATATGGGGAGGGGGGAAATGAGGATGTCAGGGGCCCCAATTTCCCCAATTCTTCCCTTCCTTTCCCCTCCCAATCCCCTTCCTCCCGCTCCTGTGTTTGGTGGTAGCTATTTTGTCTCATTGCTACTTAATTAAATTTTGAGTGAAAGTAGCAAGTTTTCAGCTTTGTGTCCTTTTGAGTGATTTGCAGACTTTGTCTGAGATTCAGAATAATCCCTCCATCCTTCATGTTCCCTTTTGTGTTGTAGTCTCCTCTGATGACCTTTCAGCCACTTGTACTCCCATTCTTCACTTTGTACACAAACCAACTTGGTATTTTTGTCGAAAGTACATGACCTAGAGTACGGTTTGGCACATTACAGCACAAGGCATACACTGTGGCAATCTGACTCTTTTTTTCTTATTTGATCAAATAAGACTGAACTTAAAAGGAAAACAAAAAGGAAACTTCACAGTAATTCTTGTTATTAAAAACAGAAACAGAAATTGCTGGAGAACTCCAACGGGTTTGCAGCATTAGTAGAGAGAAAGCAGAGTTAATATTTGGAGTCCAGTGACCCATCTTCAGAACTGACAGCAGCTTGGAAAAGGTGGCATATATGCTGAAGACAGGGGACTGGGGTAAAAGTCGTGAGCAGGTTGGCAGAACCCAGAGGGAGAGAGAGAGTTAAGCAGACAAAGGGATGGATGATAATGTGCCAGGGAGAAAGAAGAGTTTGTAATGGGACCATAAGTAGGCGCAGATGTTTGGCTGTGCTAAAAACAGCCCATGACATGACAAACCCTGGGGTATGGGGATGGATAAAGGACAATGAAGAAGGTTTTAAGGTTCTAAAATTATTGAATGCGACACTGAATCCTGAAGGTTGCAGGATCTCAAAGCAGAAAATGAGATGGTGTATTCCAGATTTTTCTGAGCTTTGCTGGAGTAATGCAACAGGCCCGAAACAGAAATGTTGGCCAGGGAGCACAGTGGTATGTTGAAATGGCAGGCAACTGGAAGCTCAGGATCATTTCTGTGGATGAAATGTGGGTGTTCTGCAAAGCGATTGCTCAATCTGCGTTTCATTTCCCCAATGTAGAGGAGACCATGTTGTGAGCTGCATATATATTAGACTAGATTGAGTGAACTGCAGGTAAATCACTGCTTCACCTGGAAGGTACGTTGGAGCTTTGGATGGTGAGGATGTCGGAAATAAGAAGGTGTAGTACCTTCTGTGATTGCATCGGAAGGTAGAGTGTGGGGAAGTGTTGAGAGTGGAGGAGGAGTAGTCAAAGGCATCCAGGAAGGTACGGTACCTGCAAAATGCTGACAGTAGAGGAGAATATGTGATGACTGGCTGTAGCATCCTTTTGGAGGTGGTGAAAAAGTGGCTTATGATCCTTTGAATGCTGAGGCTGGTGCGATGTTAAGTGAGGACTGGGGACCCAACAGTATTGTGGGTGAGGAGAGAGTGGTTGAGGGCAGAAGTGTGGGTATGGGTCGGACCCAGCTGAGACCCCTGTCAACAATGGGGCGGTGAGGAATCCTCGGTTGAGCAAAAAGGTGGACATTTCTGAAGCCCTCTGCACAAGGTCACATCATCAGAACAGATGCAACGGAGATGGAGAAACTGGGAAAATTGAGTGGAAGCAGGTATGAGGATCTATCGTCCAGATAACTGTGGGAGATAGTGGTTTGTACCGGATATCAGTGGCCAGCATGTCCCCAGAAATAGAAACAGAGATATCAAGGAATGGAAGGGAGGAGTCAGAGATGGACTAGGCAAAGGTGAGAGCAGGCTGGAAATAGGAAGCAAAATCGATCAATTTTTCCGATTCCAAATGAGACAGGGAAGCAACACCAATGAAGTCATTGATGTACTGAAGAAAGAACTGTGGAGAGGGACCTGGGTGGGATTCAAACAAGGAATGTTCCACATACCTCACAAAGAGACAGGCATAACTGGGGACCATGTAGAAATCCATGGCCAAACTTTTGATCTGAAGAAAGTAAGAGGAGTTAAAGGGCAAGTGTTTAAAGTGAGGATGAGTTCAGCCAGGTGGGAGGTGGTGGTGCTGGTTGGGATGGTTCAGGCCTTCTTTCTAAGAAAAAGCAGAGAGACCCAAGACCATCCTGATGGGGGATGGGCATTAAAAGGATTGCATGTCCGTGGTGAAGAGGAGGCACTGGTGCCTGCAAATTGGACATAAAATATCAGAAGAACTGTGGAAGTAAGTGGGAAGGAAATGGATAAAGGGAATAAAAATCGAGTCGAGGTAGAAGAGACACTTTCTGTTGGCAGGAGGGTCTGCCTGAGGTCTCCTGTGGATTTTAGGAAGAAGTAGTAGCAGGCTGCGTGGGATTAGGAGACTGGGAATTTGGAGACTGGGAGAGGTGGTGGTGGAGTGGTTTACCCAGAAAAGATGAGATTAGTGAACATCATGAATATAATAGCCTGACGTTCAAATGTAGGGTCATGGTCCGGAGGAGATAGGAGGAGGTGTCCGAAAACTGGCGCTCAGCTTCTTTCATGTAGATGTCAGCACACCAGACAATAACGTCTTTGTAGGCAGGATTGATTGCAAAGTCAGGGTTGAACCTGAGCATGGAGTGCCGTCAGTTCAGAGGGAGATAAGTTTGAATGGATCAGGAAATTAAGGCAACCAATGTCACATGATGCCCACATACCATGAACAAATAATAAAATAAATTGCTGGATTGCTGGCACATTGGGTGAAAACTAATGGCCCATGCCCAGCCACAAGACGGGCTGTGTCATCTTTTCAGATCAGAAAACATGCAGAGATTGACCACTGCATGAGAGAGGGTGTAGAGGAGATTCACAATGACGTTTCCTGGGCTGGAGCAAATTAGCAATTAAGGAAAACTAGATAGACTGATGTTGTTTTCCTTAGAGAAGAGAAGGGTGGAGGAGGACCTGGTTGAGAAGCACAAAGTTAGGAGGTGCATAGGTAGGTTAGAGAGGGAGAAACTTTTCCACTAATTAGGAAGGTCAACAACCAGGGAGTACAGTTCTAAGGTAAGGAGCAGAAGGTTTAAAGAGGATTTGAAGAAAAATATTTTCACCGAAAGGGTACCTGGAATTCACTGCCTAAAAAGGGTGGTGGGGCAGGAACCTTCATGGTATTTAAGAAGTAATTAAATGAACACTTGAAATGCTATGCTATATGAGGCTACAATACTGGAAAGTAGAATTAGAATAGACAGATGCCTCATGACCATCACGAACAAGATGGGCCAAAGGGCTTCTTTCCATGCCGTAAAAAATCGATGTCACTTGGAATAGTAACAGATGTGGAGGCAGGATTTGTTGTCAGAAGACAAAAGAAACGATGCAGCCATCACCATGTACTTCACATCTACATGTAGGCTGTCCCCTACCAGCATATGTATACAATTTTTATGCGCTCTACATAAAGATATAATGAGTGCAGTCGAAACTCCTCAGATGCCTCATCCCACAGAGCTGAACTCTAATTTTACTGTAGTATTTGCAACATTTATTGGAAAGGTCAAGAGTTTCAGTGTGCTAATATTTGAATGACAGCTCCTCGAAGATTGTTGCTTATTCTTAAACATCTCCTGTTACCATGCAGGTGGTGAAATGGCTGCAAGGGACTTGCAAAGTCCTTTCTTCGGGCTACCTTCCAGAGCAAGTCATTTTCTGATTTATGTAGATAAAAATGGCTGAATCAGTGAATAAGGAGTCCTCTGTTCACGGAGCAGGTCAGAAAGAATGGAAATTTTTTTTCCACAATTTACACCCTCCACAACAAACTGAACAAGCTGAAGGAATCAGGTACACAGGGATGGCACGAGGGATGGCAGATGGAGTTTAATTTAGATAAATACGAAATGTCACATTTTGGTAAGATGAACAAGAGCAGGATTTACACAGTTAATGGCAGGGCCCTGAGGACTGTTGTTAAACAGAAACCTAGGGGTTCACATACATAATTCCTTGAAAGTTGCGTCACATCTAAGACACGGTTGTAAAGAAGGTGTTTGGCATGCTTGCCTTAATTGCTAAGACCATTGAGTATTAGAGTTGGGATGTCATGTTGTGGTTGTACAGGACATTGGTAAGGCCGTTTTTGGAGTACTGTGTAGAGTTCTGGTTGTCCTGTTATAGGAAGGATATTATTAAATTGGGGACAGTGCAGAAAAGATTTGCAAGGATGTTACTGAGACTGGAAAGTTTGAATTATGAGGAGAGGCTGGATAGGCAGGGATTTTTTTCAATGGAATGTAGGAGGTTGAGGGATGACCTTACAGAGGTTTATAAAATCATGAAGGGCATAGATAAGGTGAATAGCAAAGGTCTTTTCCCTCGGGTAGGGAATTCAAAACTAGAAGGCATAATTTTAAAGTGAGAGGGCAAAAATTTAAAAGGGACAACTTTTTCACACAGAGGGTAGTTCGTATGTGGAATGAACTGTCAGAGAAAGTGGTAGATGTAGGTACAGTCACAACATTTAAAAGACATTTGGAGAGGTGCATGAATAGGAAAGTTTTAGAGGGATACAGGCCAAACGCAAGCAAATGGGATTAGTTTAGTTTGGGAAACTTACTTGGCATGAAAGAGTCGGACAGAAGGTCTTGTTTCTGTGCTGTATGACTATAACTCTGTGACTCTAAGTCATATACCATTCTGATTTTGAAGTATTATGCACTGTCCTTCATTGTTGCTGGAACAAAATGCTGGTGTCTACTTCACTGTGGAAGTAATTCACTTCACGAGACTGCAGAGTTTCAAGAAGGTGGCTTGTCACCACCTCCTTAAGAGATGTTAGAGTTTAACAACGAGTACTGACCTTGCCAGTGATGCTCCAATCCCATTGAAGACTAAAACCAAACTCCTTGCCAGCCTTCCAGGTTCTACCCTTTATAACCAGGCCATCTAAAACTTTGTTTTCTGTGTCCTACATGCACTAAATCACATTCATGATCACTCCTGTTTCCACATTCATGATCACTCCTGTTTCCACATTCATGATCACTCCTGTTTCCACATTCAAGCTTCCTGCCGCCTAAGATTTTGAATTTCTTCCTTAAACTTCTGCTTCTCTGTTGCCCTTTCCCTTTTTTAGACGCTTCTTAAAACCTATGTCGCTTGGCCATTTGCCATAAAATCTTCTAACATGATTCTATAGCAAAGTAGCTTAATAGGTTTCCTGTGAAGCATTTCATTGGAACATTTCACTATTATAAATCTAAATTATGTTGTTTCACAGCTAGCAGTGCTCTCCTGGCAGCTGAAATCCATGTACACACAAAATGATTGGTTGATCACATGACTTATGAAGTCAGAAATCCATTGCATGTTCCAAAAAGGTAGCTTTTATTAGCTTACGTCTGCACAGTCATCATAAGAAAACTAAGGTCCATTGTCCGTTCCAAGTTATTTCTGAATGAGTCTTTCTTCCATGGTTGCATATTGTGAACTTTTCTTGATAAGGTAAGAAGGAAACTGCTTACACCCTCTGTCGGTTAATTATCTCTGCTGGGGCTTTTGTAGACCCTGTATCTCTACCTAATGGAGTGGAATGTGAAATTAAGACTTCCATTTTTAGTTTCAATTCAGGTTTTTGTTTTGGTTAGAAACTGTCTTTTTAAAAAGTTCAGTATCTCGTTCCAGACAATTAATTAATAATTAATTAATTAATATTTGACATGAGCATGTCTTTATACAGGCTTCTATTTCTCAGGTCCATACCACTTCCACCCTAGATAGTTGCCAAACTTAATTTACTGAACAGGTGCCAAATCGCCGCTAGGCCCACATGCAAAATCCATGCATTTGCAGTAGCAATTGCACAAGGAAATCATGCACTTAAATGCAATCCCTCTCACTTTCCCATCCAACCCAGACATTTATGGAAGCACAATCTGCAATTTCAAAGTGATAAAATGCACAAGACCTGAAATCTGATAAATCTACCATAGTTCTCCAGTCATACTTTTGGTGGTAGCTCATCAGCAACCCATGAAAGATGCCCTGATTTCAGACATTTATGAGGCCTGAAGCTGTGGTCAATTTTCCTGCATGACCTATAGCCACCCTTGGTTTGGGCCTACACTTAAAAGAAAAATGTATGGAATTATCTGATTTCAGGAATAGATCATAGTCTGCCTTTTTTTGACCTTGATATTAATCCAATTCACTAATTCAAAAATAAGAAGGCAAACGGTAAAAGTGTTAATACGTGGAGTTGGTTTCTTTGCAGTCCTAATCCTTAGGCTACAAATTGGACAGAAAATGCTAGAATTGTGGAACAAGTCAATGTTTGCTTTTTTATTTGGATGCATCTCAATATAAATCAATATAGTTAAATGAAAGATACTTAGGCTGAGTGATGAGCTACTGGTCAGTTCATTTAGTTCAGTTGGCAGAATGGCTGGCTTGGGATTTAGATTGATGCTGACAGTATGAGTTCAATTCCTGTGCTGGCCGAGGTTGCCATGAAGGATTATCCTTCTCAACCTTACCTGAGATGTGCTGACCCTCAGATTAAACTACCAGTTATCTCTCTCTCTCTATAATGAGAGAGCAGCACTGTGGTCTGGTAAGACTCTCGTGACTTTCCCTCATTGTAAACAAATCAATAAATTTTATCTGAGATAACAAGGTGTGGGGCTGGATGAACACAGCAGGCCAAGCAGCATCATAGGAGCTGGAAAGCTTGACGTTTCAGGCCTAGACCTGATTTTCTGATGAAGGGTCTAGGCCCGAAACGTCAAGATTTCCTGCTGCTATGATGCTGCTTGGCCTGCTGTGTTCATCCAGCCCAACACCTTGTTATCTCGGATTCTCCAGCATCCGCAGTACCTTTTATCTCTGAATAAATTTTATCTGCTCTTGTTTCTAAAATGATGTATAAAAATTCACTTGTTTCTTTCCCATCCCTTCTGTGAAAATGCAGCAGTTCCATGCAATATTGCTGCACTCTTTCCTCCATTGGAAAAATGGTGTTAATTGTTCAAAGGATTTTGCAGCCTGATTAACAACCTGCTTTGACCCTAGGTAAACACTTCTTCCTTGGTCAACAAATCTGAAGTAAGATTTGAACCCCGACTCTTCTAGTTCCGGAGCAGGAGCACAATCATGTTCCTAAGAGTTTGATGACATAAAGCCATGACTTATCCTGAAGACACTGGTAGAGCTGTACATTTTTCTGTGATGGCTTTAAGTTGACATTGATAAATAACCAATGACTGCATTTTTTCTTTGTTGAACAGAAGTAAGTCCAGTCGTGAAAATGTGGATGAACCATCCCATGAGTCACCTGTGCAAGCTTGGACTAGCCAAACAAATCTCCAGGTTGATGACAGGTGCCTGACCGACAGACGTTTGGGTGTTTTGAGGTTGATTTTTACTAAGCTCCTCCTGCTGCTGCAGATGCTGCTCATTTTTGCCACAGCCCTGTCCCCTGATTGTTTCAAGAAGATGTCAAATGTTGCTGGCTGCAAATGACTTCAGAGAGAGGGGTTGCTATTGGTTCCACCGGGTGGACATGGTGTGCAGTGATATATGCTCTCAACTTGTACTATGTAGTCATTTCCACTCAAATTCCTGGTATAGTTCCTCACTGCAGTTTACAATGAACAGAGAGCAACAGGTGTAGATTGAGCAAGAAATAAGTACGGAGAAGAGGGGAGAGAGAGGGAGGAGGTGATAGAGATTTGAATACCACAGAAGAGAAGGGAGAGATGGGGGTACAGGTGAAAATTCCAATTTAAGCTGTCTCATTTATTTAATTAATTTGGTGATGCCCAGTTGTATTTATTCAAAATATACCTGTATTTAATCAATTCTAGGATAGAATACGAAAAGATGAACCTACTGCAACAGTAGAATTCCCAGACGTCCTATCGCTCAATTCCATGAATAGAGGCTGTAGAAGAGTAGATGCACAGATTGCAGTAGCAGCAGCAAAGGAACCTAAGGGTGTTTCACACTTTCATTAGGCTGGTTGGGGTTGGGCTCACTACCAGGGCAGATATGGAAGTCAGACAGCTGCAGATGTTCCCCAGATCACAGTCCAGAAATAAAGCAACAGGACTGAGTAGTGAACAATAACGAGAGTTGTAAAGGATCATGGTTATGAAAGAGCTGATGGTGAAATTACATTAACTCCGCCCAATCTGATGACATCACATCACACAGTCTTTATGTGGAGAAATAGTTTTGTATGAGATCCTGATGGATACAGATGTGACATACCTGGTTCCTGATAGCGATAATTGTGCCTAACTAGTTAATATTAATTGTATCTACATTAATCATGTTTACATAACAAGGTTTAGTTTAATACAAGTATCTCTTGTTAACACTCTTTCGTGGTCTATCTTCTATCACTGCTCATTAGACATGCCCTAGACTAAGCATGGAAAGGAGGATTAGTGCTAGTGAGCTCCCCCAACCACAAGCTAACAGCGATTGGTAGCCACAGCCTAATAAGTTAGGTAAAATGGTTGACAAGATATACATGGATTTATAAGGTTACTAGAATTGCAATAAATTTTATTCTACCAAAACTTGCACTTAATACAGCATACCCCTTAGTGTAAATACTCACAGCGTTAGTAATCATAGGCTACCTTTATAAAGATAGCATCTTTATAAGATGTACAGAAACTCAAAGTTCCTGAATTCAGTTTTCTTGTTCAGTTCCAGAGATAAACGGGGTTCAACAACAAGTATTACCAGCGCTATTGTTAATGAGCGCCTGCAAGAGCTGGTGAGAAGCTTTAAAGAACGAACAGAACTAGTCAAGGAAAAGCTTATTGACCCTGATGCATCTGAAGATGAGGGAAGTCCAACTGCATGTAAGTAAAGGGATTGAAGAATTAGGGTCCTGGTGTGTGGAACGGGATCGGTAGACGGTATGCACAGTAGGTGACAATGTAAATTGTGGACTGGTGCAACTGCAAAGTTTATTGGATTATTGACTCAGCTTCAGGGAGGATTTCAAAATGTTTAGCACTAGTACTAGGTTAAAATGAATGTTGGAGGAATTCGGGAAGATACAAACAGAAGGTGGGTGGGGAAGGTAGAGGAATTGAACAGCTCAAAAGCATTGGAACAAAAACAAAGTTGCTGGAAAAGCTCAGCAGGTCTGGCAGCATCTGTGGAGGAGAAAACAGAGTTGACGTTTCGGGTCGTTCCTCAGAACTCAAAAGTGCTCAAAAGCGTTAATAGCCTTTCCTCTTAGTTCTGTGTCTCAGGTCTAAAGCCTGGCCAGACTAGTGGAAAAAAATGTCTCCTTTCTGTTGCCTACACCTCAACTAGACACTCTGACACATCCTTCTGGGAAATGGATATAAGCTGAGGTTGAATTTCTGTCTGCCCTTTAGATGTGCCCATCAATCAACATAAAATTTGAAGGATAAGTGACATTGCCCACACTGGCAGTGGGAGAGAATATCATTATGATTCTTTACTGTGATATTTTCTGCATTATAACAGTGGCAACATTTTAAGGTCTTATGTTGGCTGTGAAGTGACCTGGAACTTTCTGTGGCCTCAGACCCTATAGAAGTGCATGTCATTTTTATTAATTTGCTCCATTAGATGGCGCAAATGTTTTCTACTTACAAACAAATCTGACTATTCATTTACTTATATCACAGCACCAACTAAGAAGGCTATGGAAGCCCCCCCTCCACCTCAACCCCCACCCCGAGAGGAAGAAAAGGAGGAAGAGGAGGAAGAACACTACTGTGAAATGATGTGCTGCCGGTTTAAAACTCAACCTTGGATCAGACGGATTAGAGGACTGGGGTTTCCATCCAGCGTTGATCCCTTCAGCAGTAGGTTTGATTGGAGCAATCTTTGAAAATATTTTTCAAACTATGCTGGTGTGAACTAAACTGATCTGAGAACCAACCAAGCACCAGTATGATCAATAAGATCAACAGGATTGAAACCAAGCAGAACTTAATGGGCAGTAGTTGGCCAGTGGGCTCTAAATAGATCAGGCGATTAGTGAGTAGGTAACGACCATCTTGACTCAGTGGAAACTGACCTGTGTAGCAAACAGTCAACAAAGACTGGTCATTGAAATGTAACCTAAGAACTAGCTATTCATTGGAACCTTGTCTCTGGAAAAACTGTTCAACAGTCACTAGTGAACAAGCGCACATCTGAGAGGTAAACAGTCAATGAGAAATGATCTGAGCAGCAACAGTCAATTTGTCTTTTTGTTCATGCAAGTCCAACATTCATTGCTCAATCTGAATTGATCTTGGAACTGGTGAGCAGCCTTCTTGAACTGCTGCAGTCCTTGCAATGTGAGAACACCCACAAAGGTGGTTGGGAGGAAGTTGCAAAACATGGACCCAGAAATAGTAAAAAAAAGTCATGAAATTGTGCCAAGATGGTGTGTTGCGTGGAGAGGAACCAGCAGGGAATGGTATTCTCATGTATTTGCTCCCTCATCCTTCCAGGTGGTAGAGGTCACAGGTTGGAAGGAGCTGTTAATGGAATATGTTCATCAGTAGCGGAAGGAGCAATTATTTAAGGTCTTGGTAACGATGGCAGCAAAATAGTTGCACTGTCCTGAGTGGTGTTGTGTTTTTTGCATTTTTGGAGTTGCACTCATTCAGGCAAGTTCCCAAACTCTAATCTGCTATTAAAACAACATCAAATAGAAAAGTTAAATAATAATCATTTATATAACCTGACAAACTTAAATTTGTAACATTATTGAGCCAAGAGCTGAGATGCTTTATTGGAACCCAAATTGAACATCCATGAAAACATTGTTGCAGAGTTGGTAGGAGCAACTTGCTGCAGATGCTGGAATCTGTACTGAAAACAAAAAGTGCTGGAGATTGCAGCAGGTCAGGCAGCATCTGTGGAGAGAAAGCAACACCTTTCATTATTTTGCTGAAGACTGAGAGCAGATTGTTGGGGCAGTAATTGGCTAGATTGGAATTATCTTGGTTTTTGAGAATCAGGCCTATCTGGGCAACTTGGGTAAATACCAGTATTGTGGCTGCACTGGAACAGCTTGGATTGAGGGAATAAAGCAAGTATTCAGTACGATAGCTGGAACATTGTCAGAACCCACCGTCTTTATCATATCCAATGTGTTCATCCATTCCCTGGTATATATGGAATGAATCAGATTCGGTGAAGACTGATATATGTGATGCTCAAGTCCTCAGAAGGATCCTGCGATCAATCCTCCATCTGGCACTTTGGATACAGACAATTGCAAATGCCTCAGACTTGCTTTTCCTATTAGTAACTTAATAGCAAGAATTAATTTTTTTAAAAAACAGCTAAATAGGAACATCAAAATGCAGTCTAATCAAAGGTAACCTAAGTAAGTCATGGTCCATAAGATTTTAATTGAGCAATAACTAGTCAACAATACATGGTTTATTTAATGCTGGTTGTAACTAATTCACAGTCTTGCTCAGTGATTTTTTAAAAAGTCAACATCAACAAATTTAGGCACTAAGTAATATGAACAATAATTTAATTAGCTAAATCTCATCACATCAGTGTTAAAGAGCAGTTTGGGATAGATTAGCTACAACTTCCATGAATAAGTATGTTTATATTTTTCTATAGTCCTATTTGTATAATTTTATTTCGTGTGATTCTGTGCTGCAACGAGGCAAAAGAAAAAATGACATTGTCTTTTGATGATTCAAATAAACACATACTATCCTGGCTGTGACTTTAGCAAATTCCAGTGTCACCAGTGTGGAACAGATCATTGTGCCATGCAGTGGATCTCTTGTGTTTCCATAGCTTGCATTTAAAACTTCCTAGATGAATAGGATAAAGTTTCCTTTCTTTTCAGACAATACTATTGCATTCACATAAAGTAACAAGATTGTAACGATATAAATTGTACATCAGTGTACAGTGAAGGAAATCTCCCATCCTTTTCCATTCTGGCCTACATGTGATTCCAGACCACAGCAATGTGATTGGTTCTTAAATGCCCTCTGAAATGGCCTAGCAATTTACTCAGTTGTATCAAACTGCTGCAAAGTCTAAAAGGAATGATATTGGAAGGACTGCTGGACATTGATCCAGGCACCAGAAATGATGATGGTAAACAGAGCCTGACAACCCTGTAAGTCCTCCTTGCCAACATCTAGAGGTTTTTTTTGCCAAGTCTGGGACAGCTGTCCTACAGACTATTCAAGTGACAGCCTGGTATAGCCACTGTCACTGAATCACCCTTACCAACAACATCCCAGCCATCACTACGCCCATTTCGAAGTATGTTCTTTACCTTGGGCTGGACAGGCTCACCAGAAATGGTGGTACAGTGGTAGGTAGTTGTCCTTGAAATCCTCAACATTAAATACAGACACAATGAATTCACTCAGTATCAAGTAAAACATGAACAAGAAAAACTCCTGCTGCCTGCAACTACCATTCACCTCAACCCCAATCTCAGCTGCTTGAATCAGTATTCCTCCATGTTGAATACCATTCAGAAGAACATGGCGAGGACATAGAATGGACTCTTAGTGACGGCTTTCAATGCTCATCACCAAGAGTAGCTCAGTAGCTAGTAGTACGACTGAGTGTCGGTAGTCAGTCAGTGTCTTGAAGAGCATAGCTGTTTAACTGAGTGTGTCAAAGGTGATGAATGAATCAACAAGAGGGAAGAACTTATTTGACTTTTTCCTCACCAAAATACCTGTAGCAAATGCACCTGTCTATGACAGTATGGGTGAGTGTGTGTGCATCCTTGTGGAGATGAAGTCCTGACTTCATAATGAAGATATTTACCACTGGGTTGAATGATACCACAACCATATTAAATGGGATAGATTTCAAACACTGCAACTCAAAACTGGGCACCCATGAGGTACTGTGGGCTATCAACCACAGAACTGTATACAACCAAAATCTGTAATGTTATGGCATGTTCCCATTCTTCAATACCACCTAGTCATGGGATCAACCCTGCATCAATGAAGAGTGTAGTGGACATTACAAGCATACCTAAAAAATGAAGTATCAATCTAATGAAGCTACAACACATGACTACTTGCCTGCCAAACACCTGAAACAGCTTGCAACAGATAGAGCTTAGCAATTCCACAACCAACAGATCAGATCGAAGCTCTGACATTCTGCTACATCCAGTTATGAATGATGTAGATAATTAAACAGCCAACAACAGCAGGAGGAAGCTCTACAAATACCCCAATCCTCAATGATGAGAAAGCCTGTCATGTCATTGCAATAGGCAAGGCTAATACATTTGCAATTATCTTCAGCCAGATCTGTCAGGTAAATAATCCATCTTGGTCTTCTCCCGAGAACCCCAGAGTCTTGGTTGCCAATCTTCAGCAAATTCCATTCATCATGTGTGGTATCAAGAAACAGCTGATCCACTGGATACCATAAAAGTTGCAGACCTTGACAATACTCTGGAAATAGTACTTAAGACTTACATGCAACACTAGTAAATACCCGACAGTGTAGAAAATTGCTCAGCTACGTTCTCACTACAAGAAGCACAATAAATCCAAACCAGCCAAGCACGTCAGACTGCTCTCAATCATCAGCAAAATGATGGAAGGAGTCATCAACAGTGCTATCAAATGTCAATTACACAACAATAAGCAGCTCAATGTTTGGCTTCCATAAGGGCCACTCAATTCCTCACTTCAACACAACTTTGTCCAAACATAGAGAAAAAGAGGTGAACTGAGAAAAGAAGTGAGATGAGAGTGATTGCCCTTGATATGAAAATAGCACTTGACTAATTGTAGCATATGATCCTTATGAAAACTAAAGTCAGTGAGAATCAGAGACAGAACGTTCCATTGATTAAAGCCATACCTTTGACAAAGGAAGATAGGTTGTGGTCACAGGAGGCCAATCAACTCAGTCCCAGGACAATGCTATAGGTGTTCTTTGGGGTAGTGTCCAAGGCCTGACCATTTTCAATTGCTTCATCCATGGCCTACCTGCCATTGTAAGGTTAGAATGCAGGGGTGTTCATTGATGATTGTAAAACATTTGAGAGTCCTCAGATACTGAAGCATGTACTCCTGCAAGCAGCAAAACCTGGATAACATTCAGACTTAGGCTTATAAGTGGCAAGTAAAATTCATCCAACAGAAGTGGTAGGCAATTACATTCTCCAACAGAAGTGGCAGGCAATTACATTCTCAAACAAAAGAGAATCCAACCATCTCTGCTTGACATTCAATGGTATTACCATCACCGAATTCTACCACTATCAATATCATGGTGTTATTAGTTACTGGACCAACTATATATATATATGATAGTAAGAACTGCCAATGCTGGAGTCTGAGGTAACACAGTGTGGAGCTGCCCTGGCCTGCTATTTTCCTCCAGCTAGAATTCTGCGGTTACTCACCTCTGGTCTCCCACTGCCTACCAACATCTACAAGGCGTAAGTGGAGTACAATGGAGAACACTCCACTTGCCTGGAGAAGTGCAGATCCAACAAAACACAAAAACTTTGACACCATCGAAGACAAAGCAACCCATCATTTCAAATATTTACTCTCTCCACCACCAACACAAAGTAGCAGCATCTACAAAATGGGCAGGAAGAATTCAACAAGCTTCCCTCAGGAGCACTATCCTAACCCACATTCTCAACCATCTGGAACACAATCACCTGCAAGACTTCCTCAAAACCAGACAGCATCGTGACTTGAAACTGTATCGCCATTCCTTCACTGTCACTGGTTCAAAACTGGAAGTCCCTTCCTAAAAGTATTGTGAGTGTACCTACACCACATGGACTGCAGTAATTCAAAAGGACAGCTCACTATCATCTTCTCAAAGGCACTTAGGGATGGGAAATGAATACTAGCTTCATCAGAAATATTCCATTTCCTATAAACAAATTAAAAACAAATATTTTCCCAGATATTTTGAGATTGTGCTGTAGCCACAATCCAACTCCAATTTATGATGCATAGGTAGACACTAACAATTACAGACCAGCTTTACCTATACTGGCCTCACATGCGGCTGGACCTCATGTAGAGCACATAATCAGGTAGCAAAGTATTCTGCATACAACCAATAATGAAGATAAATGGGCATTTCAAAGTTTATGTGCTGCTTAGATCATCCCATTCTGGCACCGGGTATTCTCACATTGAAATGGGTCTTATCCAATTTTTAACCCATTTGCACTTCGGCATGAAGAATAGAAGAGCTAAATGATAGTTAAATGGAGGAGGACTGCAGAAAGCTGCAACACTGATGGATTTAGAGCTCACATGCATGAATTACAAGAAGCTAGCAATCAAGTTCAGCAGGTAATAGGGAGTGCAAATGAACTAGTAGTCTTTATTTCAAAGGGGATGATGCAGGAAACTAAGGAGGTCTCACTAAAACTATACTAGGCGCTGGTGAGACCACAGCTGGAATACTGTGAGCAGTTTTTGTCCCCTTATCTGAGGAAAGATATACGATCCAGAGAAGATTGATTGATTGGGTTGATTCCGAGTATGGATGGACTGTTTTATGAGGAGAGGTTTAGTAGATTGAGCTTGTATTCGTTGGAGTTTAGAATAACGATTATTGAAATACATAATATTCTTCTGGGCCTTGATGTGTTGGATGTGGAAAGTTTGTTTCATTTTATGGGAGAGTTTAGGTCCAGAGGGCAGAATGTTATGGGAATAATGCAGGAAAGTGGAGTTGATGATTATCAATCGGCCATGATCTCATTGAATGACAAAGCAGACTCGATGGACCAAATGGCCTATTTCCGCTCCTACATCAGTTTTATAGTGTTACTGCTAATACAGGGCAGTTATTGACTGTGGCAGAGCCATTTTCATTGCTGGGGTTCTCTCAAGGACAGCAACGTCCTGACTCTATATTTATATTGAGGTTTTAATGCCAGTGTAAACACATTTGGTACACAGATTAATTACTGTGTACAGATTAAGCAGCCATAAAATAGCGATAGTAGCAGTCTGCGATTACGTTGTTGATTTTACATGCATAATTTTAAGCACAGACTCACAGATCAAAAAGTAATTGCAAAGTAGACATCAGATTTCATTCCGTTTATGTAAAAGTTGATTTCTTACATTTTCCATCATTCCCAGCAAAGAAAAAGTTGTTTGTTTTTCTCATTCTTCATAAATTGAGGGTACTTGTGATCAAAGGGAGAAAGCTCAACTGTTTGACAGCCTAACCCAGCAAAGACTAGCAATCCAACTTGCGACTTTCCTTGTCTATATGTTTGTG
Organism: Ginglymostoma cirratum; assembly: GCA_024137785.1. Taxonomy (NCBI): domain Eukaryota; kingdom Metazoa; phylum Chordata; class Chondrichthyes; order Orectolobiformes; family Ginglymostomatidae; genus Ginglymostoma; species Ginglymostoma cirratum. The sequence continues at coordinate 11,894,691 of JAHRHZ010000085.1, read as the reverse complement.
TTCCATTCAGGCCAATTGAACCACCAGTGGGCCAACCTTTTAATCACCTACTTGCCTCGAACCAATCTGTGCACCATCACTAACTTCTGATCCCACTCCACCTGACTTACTGAAGAACTACTTGGACATTTGACGTTAGATTTCTTTTAGATTTCAATCTTATTTTTATGTTGACAGCTGAACAAGTCCCAATAGTTCAATGACAAGATTCAATGCACAGTAAAATCAAATTTGCCCTTTTAAAACATTTGAGGTCTGTCAACAGAATCCAACATTTCAAACTTGAATGGTCTGCTAATGTGCAAATAGTTTGCCTTAAAGTTCATGTTTCTGACCTCCTATCCACTTTGATATCTTCTTGAGACTAACACCTGTGACGTAAAGAGTGATTGCCTAGCAGGCATTCCTCCACTGCCAATGCTCCTAGCTCCTGCGAGGTAAATGCTCATCTGCTGGTGACCTGTTAGGTTGTGCTTGTCTAAATATTGCAACTCTTGTGTTGATATTTGAGCTGGTTGTGGTAGGGTTTACTCTAATGCTAATGATAGTGGTGCTCACGCTAGTATTGCTGATATGAAATGCAGCATTGGGAATGGTATTGGTTCTTATTGGTTCTGTCCAGGTTCATTTTTATCATTTGAAGACAATGTAACATCAGCTTTGTGTCTGTTAAATATCAGAAAATATTGACACATTTCTGTATTAAATAATGAATTTGTACCACATTCCAAACTGTATTTACTTTACTTCCAAAGCACTTAGATTCAACTTCATAAACATCAAGTGCACACTGTCTAATTTCCTCTTTATATATCACCTGACATTATCCCTATATCACAAACACGTGCACCTTTCTGTATAGTTACACTACGTGCTGCTAATACGATATGATCAGGGTTCTTGTATTACTACTGCTGGTAAATTAAAAACAACTTGTCAATCTTTGTTAGTTTAGTACTTGCTGAACTTGGCGAATTAAGGTTACACCGTATTATCAAGTAATCAGTTACAATTGAATTTTACTGCTATTTAAACAGTACAGAATGATGCAACACTGCATCTTTCTGTATTGTATATATAGATCAATATAAAGCACAGTTACTGTTTTCTCCAATAATAGATCCAATGTATGTGCTGTGGCTATCCATTGTGGTCTTCGCCTGGAATTGGAATGTTTGGTTAATCCCTGTGCGTTGTACCTTTCCTTATCAAACACCTGATAATGTCCACCTGTGGCTGTTGATGGATTATTTCTGTGATCTGATCTACGTGATCGACATCGCTTTTTTTCAATCCCGTCTTCAGTTCGTTCAAGGAGGAGACATTATAGTGAGTAATCACTTTAATTTCATCTACAGTAATGAATAAACATTGTTCATGTAGTGTTTACTCTCTACCCTGTGTTAAGAACCGTTTGTTTTTCTCATGAACACCATTGGCACAAACCCCTGTAGTCCTTTGTTCTGTATCACACATTATTGTTCCCAACACTTTGACTGTAATTTTGCCTCCTTTCAGGTAGCAAGGATGACAAGCAGCTCCTGTACATAAATTCCAATAATCAGTCTTTTCATTTGAAAACATTAATGCATACTAATAGATTTTATTGAGTTTTATAGGTGTTTATTGTTACTTTAACTTTAATTTATAGTCTTATACCTCACTCTTTATTTATTTCATGTGGCCTATCAAGATGGCCAAATGACTAAGGCTGGTTTGCCACTGGCAGATAAAAGAGAAAATTCCACTCTTTGTACCCATGTACCTTTATTCATTCACGGGATGAGGGTGTCACGAGCAAGGCAGCATTTATTGCCCATCCCTAATTGCCCAGAGGGCAATTAAGAGTCAACCACATTGCTATGGGTCTGGAGTCACACGTAGGCCAGACCAGGTAAGGATGGCAGTTTCCTTCTCTAAAGGACATTAGTGAACCAGATGGGTTTTTTTCCCTGACAATCAACAGTGGATTCACAGTCGTCATTAGATTCTTTATTCCAGATATTTATGGAATTCAAATTCCACCATCTGCCATGGCAGGATTCAAACCTGGGTCCCCAGAACATTATCTAGGTCTCTGGATTAACAGCCCAGTGATAATACCACTAGGCCATTGTCTCTCCAACCAATTACATATATTTAAAGTAACCTTGAACTACTGCAAACACTCAAAAGTCTAGCATGAATCTAGGAAGTAAATTGTCCCTTAATTATTACCACATCTCACCACTTTCATGTGATGTCACTGTTTTTAATCATATTGGGCTTTGAATTTTCTTTTATTTTCAGCACTGGATGTTTCAGCATTTTGGGCATGAGTCTTGTGTGTGTCCAAATTTGGTTCTGTGGGCTCCCAAATTTGAGAATTCTGAATTAAAATGTCTGAATTATCTTATATTAAATCTAACCAGCTTATAATGGGCTGACAGCCACACCTCATCTACTCTGTATTTCCACATTGTGACCCCAATGTATTCAGATGTAGTTGGCATACATTGTCCATTTAATTGGTTGGCAGCATTGGAGGAAATGAGTAATTGTTATTTAGAGAAATATCATTGTGCAATGTATTCACAGCCTTGCCGTTATGTGACCTCTACCTCTGTTACACTTTGCTTTCACTTTGATTTGTGGAAGCCATAAACTCATTATTTTGAAATGTGATGTCAGAAGTTAGAAGCTGAGGTTGAGTGAATTTTCAGAGCTGTAAGACAGCCAGCTACTATAAACATTATCATGGAAGAATTGAAACAGTCTGCAATTTTGAAATGTTAGGTGGATTGGAATGCCTCTGGATTTTCCACTCCCTCCTACTGTGGAAATGAAGAGATATGAGACACACCTGGAACTTTTCTACTTGCAGTGACAAACCTATGAGATAGCTACAGAATTAAATGAAAAGACTGAGCGAAGAAAAGAAACAAGACTGGCATTGCTGGGGAAAGAGTGCTAAAAGGTGTATTGTATCCCAACCCTCATTAAGAAGCAGAGAACACATACAGGAGAGATTATCATGATTGGAAAACATACTTAGAACCCTTTATTAATGTTACTTATGTTCATATGTTACTTATAGCATATGTTCAACATCAGAACTCAAACAGAATGGGAGACTACTTGTCAGTGTATGATGGCACCGACACAACTAGACAAATCCTGAAAGTTTAAACAATGGAAAGATGATTTCACCAGAAATAGGATTGTTTTAAGCATACGAGATCATGCCAAAAGAGCATGTCTACTGACAGAGGAGAAACTTACGCTTAAGAAATATATGCAGGATCTTAGAGGCTGCCGGTCATCAGCTAGAGAGTATTAATGGGAGAACATTATGCTGAGTGAAATTTTCAGACTAAACAAGAACAATATGTTGTAAAAAATGAAATATTTGCAGAAGACCCAGCAGAAAGATCAAGACCAGAGGGCATGATATAAATGCAGGGGAGGACATTACACAAAAGAAAAGGAAGTCTATCGTGCAAGGGAAAGACAATGCTCTAATTGTGAACAAATCACTTCTCATGCTCCTTAGCTAGAATGAAGCAAAGCAACCCCATAATGTTGGCTGCCAGAGAGATGTCAACCGATTATGCTGAGAAATACAGCATAAAGCATATTGGCATTGTCAGGTCGAAAGCTTATAAATAGTTGGTGACTGTTAGAATGATGAGTGCAGAAGGAGAGCATCAAATGAGTGTGAAGTGTTCATTAGACCCTTGTGCTCAATGTGATGTGATGTGCTTCACAAAATCACTTCAAGGTGGTTGAAGCCCTTAAATATAGCGTTAAAGTTATATGACGAAACAGCACTATTTCAAGAGGACAAATAAATGATGCAATGGGAAGAATGATGATATACAGTTCCAGATAGTAGATGTTGAGCAAAATTCACTTATCTCAACCAAAGAAATTCCAAAGCCTGGGCTGATAAGTCTAAATGTGCCAGAAGAGATTTACATCATTATATAGGCCACCAAGCCATTGACTGCCAAACCAATCCTAGAAGAGAACAAAATTGTTTTTTCAGGGCTGTATGTCTTTCTGGTGATTGTCATCTTGGAATAAATGAGTATGTTATACCAACTTAGCAGCCACAGCAAGAGAGTTCCAGCTTCCCTTAAGCCCAGCCTGAAAAACAAGAAAGAAGATCTTGGAAAAAGATGCAATTAAAGATGTTTGAAATCCATTACATAGGTCACATTCTGACAGAAAAAGGATTTCACCTGGATCCTGACAAAGTGAAAGCTGTAGCTGAGATTCAGCAACTAACAAAAATGCAAGTATTGCAATAATTTATTCATTCAAAATTCTCACACAATTCATCATCAAGGTGTGAACCTCTTTGCAAACTCACTGTTAAGGGTGTGCAATGACATTGGGGACAGAATTAGTGACAACTTTCACTAGAATCAAACAACTAGTGATGATAATACCAATTCTGTGGTAATTTGACATCCCTGAAGTCACCTTACAGCGATCCATGCAAGACGGGACTTGCAGCAACCATTATGCACCAAGAACAACCAGTCGATTTCCATTCAGGCATTAACACAGACTGAACAATACTGTGCTCAGAAAGAGTGCCTATCTTTGTATCTTAATCAACACCTGTTGGGGAGATTCAAAATGAGGGTACGGCCAGATATCACTTCAAAGCATCCTTTTCAGACCACTTCTATTTGTTCCAATGCACCTACAAAGAAAACTACTGTATTGGTGAAGATATCATCTAGACATGATGTAAAAGCAAGGGAAACAGATATACATTGTCGATATACTGTTAGAGTAGCACTCCCTATGAAGGAAGTTTAGGACGCTAAAACAGAGTGTGAAATCTTCTAGATTCAATGAAAAACAACAGATTAACACACTGAAAGTCACAAAACCAGCAGTCATTTAATCTGAAAAACAAGCATACTGCTGAAATTAAGCAAAGCAAATGCAACAAGATGTAACTTCCAAGTGCTTGCAAGCAGTATTAATGAAGAGCTGGCCTGAAATCATCAAGAACACACCCTTTGCTATGACAGAGTAATGGGCATACAAAGATGAAATGAAAACCCAAGATGGTATCTTGCACAAAGGAAATAGAATTATTATACCTAACGAATGAGCTTCTGAAACAGAACCATGCAAGCCGTCAAGGGATTGAGTCTAGAGACAAAAAAGAACTGCAGATGCTGGAATCCAACGTAGACAAACAGGAGGCTGGAAGAACACAGCTAGCCAGGCAGCATCTGGAGGAAAGAGCAGTCAACGTTTCAGGTATGACCCTTCTTCAGGACTGTATGTGGAGATAGGAGGAGCTGCAGATAAAGAGTGGGGGAGGAGTGGAGGAGGAATGGTGGTGATAGGTGGACACTGGTGGTAGTTATGACCTGGTTGGTTGATGAGAGGAATGAATCCAGTTGGTGGCTGGAAGGGAGGGTCAGAAGGTGAAATGGAAAGGAGGAGGTGGGGCTGGAAGGGGAGGCAGGGGATGGTTGGGAAGGTTATTTGAAATTGGAGAACTCAATGTTGAGTCCTCTGGGCGATAGGGTGCCTAGGCAGAAGATAAGGTGCTGTTCATCAAATTTGCATTCTAAATCCCTGCAACACTGGAGGAGGATGAGAACGGACATGTCAGAGGGAGAGTGTGGCAGGGAGTTGAAATGGGCAGTGACCAGGAGGCTAGGTTGGCTGTTACGGGCCAGGCGGAGATGCTCGGTGAAACGGTCACCTAGTTTAAGTTTGGTCTCACCGACATAGAGAAGACCACATCGGGAACACTGGATGTGATAGACTAGGTTGGAAGAGATTCGGGTGAAGCTCTGCCTCATTTGGAAGGGCTGTTTAGGACCCTGAATGGAGGTGGTGTGTGGGCAGGTGTGTATCTTTTATGGTTACTGGGTATTGGGTGGGTTGGAGTTGTTGGTGGGAATTGTGGCGCACACTAAGGAGTGGTGAAGGGTATGGTGCTTGCGGAAGGCAGAGAGAAGTGGAAGATGTTCTGGGTGGTGTCGTCTATTGGAGTTGGCAAAAATGTTTGAGTCTAGTCAGAGGAAGGCAAGAGAAGTGTTCTACTGGCCAAACATGAGTAATCAGCTACTGCAATGCTTGCAATGGATACTAAGCTAAAGATCTGCTTGTGATGCATGACATCCCAGAGAGACCCTGGATGAAACTTGGAATAATCTGCTATACTTTTGTGGGAACTAGTTATCTGTCCCAGTCGACTACTATTCTGACTACTAGGAATTAAACCAACTGATGTTAACAACTGACACTGAGAATGCCTGAAAACACACTTCTTCATTATGGCATTCCAAACATTATGGTGAGCAACAATAACCCTCAGTACGTGAGTTCAGAATTCAGATATTTTATAAATGATTAGAAATTTAAGCACCATGCATCATCTCCATACTGTTCCCAATCAAATGGCAAGGCCATATGGCAATGAAAATCACCAAAGGGATCATAATGAAATCGAATAAATCCAGCACAGACTTGGAGAGTGGCGAAACATGGAGATTGAAGGCATGGAAAGTAGTCCAACTTAAAGACTAATGTCAAGTTGCACCTCAATTACTTGTGCAATAGCAAAAAAGGGTAATGAAGCAGAAGTAGCAATATGTGTGAGTGACAAAATCAAGGTGAAAGGGACAAAATGCCAAATTTCACTTTGATTAAACTGCCAAAAAATTTCCAGAGCTGAGCACTGGAGAGCCAGTGTGCAAACATTCAACACTCTTAATGAGATTCAGCCTATGTGGCAATGTGAGACCTGTATACAGCAGTTGTTGCCTTGATTATATGCAGTGAATGCGAATTATGAGATATATCGTTGCAGCCACAGGCATGCGTGTACAACTGGAAATGTTGTTCCTTCACTGCAGGCGGCTGATCAGGAAGATTTGATTCACTGTACAAAATGGCTATCATTCATAGATATGCACCATCGCACAATATTGGAATAAGCTTTTGCTATGGGAATTAAACTTGTCAGAGAAGAAACACCACCCTAGAAATGAGCAGATACCAGAGGAACAGCCAATGCCATTGCTCATACATAGAATTAAAAGACCTGCGTGACATTGACATTACGTATGCAATGCATGTTCAGAAAGTGATAAAAACGGGACTGGCTAGAATTAATGTCCAGTTTTTTTAACGAATAATTATTTTCTTTGCTGACCACGGATTTTGGTAACTTGTCACTTTCCATGATAATATATGCATTTTTGATATTTTTTATTTTTATGTGGATTCTTAGAAAAAGGTGTTGTACATAATGCTGATTTGCCATAGTCATGTGATCTCTATCTCTGTTGTAAATTTAATTTGTGGCAAGCATAAACATATTGCTCCGTCATTGACCTTCAGTTGAGAAAATCATGAGGTATTTATTTTCAATTTCAACCTCTCTTCAGAACATCTGTGCACACCAATTTCAGTAAGAAACTTGGTTCAGATGTAAGTAACTATATGACAACGGAAAGGCTCTTAGTGAGTTGTTCCATGTTTTATACAGAGTGTAACTTATGGGTTTCAATGAGATGACCTTACAATGCATTGTGAGCTAGAAACACTATTCGGGAGAAGGGGGCATAGATCATAGATCATAGGATTCCTACAGTGTGGAAACAGGCTCTTCAGCCCAGCAAGTCCACACCGACCCTCAGAGCAACCCACCCAGACCCATCCCCCTAAGACCCACCTAATCTACACATCCCTGAACACTACAAGGAATTTAGCATGGCCAATCCACCTAACCTGCACATCTTTGGACTTTGGGAGGAAACCAAAGCACCTGGAGGAAGCCCACACAGACACGGGCAGAATGTGCAAACTCCACACAGACAGTCGCCCAAGGGTGCAATCAAACCCGGGTCCCTGCTGTTGTGAGGCAGCAGTGCTAAACACTGAGCTACTGTGCTGGCATAGTATATAAGGTCTGGTATCAATAATTATGAAGAGCTGATGGCTGCCCAAATGTCGACACTGTAAAATCTCTTTTAGAAACTGCTGACATCCAAAAATGTACAGAACCTCCTCTGAAATTAATGTCTTCTATTTGAGCTTCTTGGGAACCATCGAATAAAAGGGTACCTTGGTATATTGATTTTTGTGATTCTATATTTCAGACAGCAAGAAAGCCTATGAGAGAAAATTACATGAAAACACCTAAATTCAGGGTAAGTCATTCCACATGTGAGATTGATGGGCATTACATTGCAGTCTTCAAATGAGTTGTTTATTGTGTATTAGTTTATTTGTAAATACCTTTTTCAGAGCATTCTCCTAGATGCTGCATCTATAGGCACTCGAAATAGGAGAGATTTGAAGGGAATTTAGGTAAACATAAGAGGGAAAAGGAACATAAGCTTTTGTTGATCATGTTGGATTCTAAAGAGCAGGAAAAGCCTTACGCAAGCACATACATATGAATTAGCAGCATTCAGCCCTTCAGTCCTGCCCAGCCTTTCAAGAAGATCACAGCTGATGTGTTTGTGCTCCGAATTCCACATTCCTGGCAATGTCAAAAGTCTTTAGATTCTTGCTAGACATGGGAATCAATCTCTCCACCTTAAGAATATTCAATAACCCTGTCTCCACCACCATCTGAGGCAGAGTTCCAAGGGACACAACAGTCTGAAAGAAAATAATTCTCCCCATTGGTCCTAAAAGAACTAAGCTAATTTTAAAATAGTGTGCCTTAGTTCTGGAGTCATCCACTACAGGAAACATCCTTTCCATGACCTTGTCAAGACTGTTCATAATCTTATATACTTCAATAAAGTCATCCCCTCACACCAGTGAAAACAAGTCCAGCTTGTCCAAACTTTCCGCACAAGATAGCCTGTTCATTCAAGGTATTAATTTAGTAAAGTTCTTCTGAATCGCTTTTCACAATTACATCTTTCCTCAAATAAGGAGACCAAAACTACACACAGATGTGTTCTAACAGTGCTGCAATGTACAACTGAAATGTAACATTCTTGCACTCAAGTTCAGGTTTCTCCAAGTAAAAGATAGTATTCCATTAACCTTTGCAATCACCTGCTTGCTAATGTTTTGTGAGAAAGGTTAGATTCCTTTGCATCTTGAAATTTTGCAGCCATTCTCTGTTTTAAAAATACTCTGCATTTCTATTCTTAACTTCTGGAGTGAACAACTTCACATTTTTCCACATTATACTCCATCTGGCAGATTTTTGACAAATCACTTAACCTGCCTGTGTTGATCTGCAGAGATAAAAGGTACTGCAGATGCTGGAGAATCCGAGATAACAAGCATGGGGCTGGATGAACACAGCAGGCCAAGCAGCATCTTTGTTATGTCATCTTCACAATACACTTCGCTACTTGTCTTTGTGCCATCTACAAATTTAGCCACCATGCCTTTAATCCCCTCATTTAAGTCAATGACATAAATCGTAAAATGTTGAGGACCCAGCACAGACCCCTGCAGAATGTCACTTGCCACATTGTGCCAGTCAAAAAAAGTCAAATTTATGCATCATAATTTCCGCAAGCCAGCCAATCTTCTATCCACGCTAGCATGTAACCCCTACACCATGAGCTCCTAATTTGTGTAATAACCTTTTATGTGGAATCTTGTTAAGTGCATTCTAGAACTGCACGTGCAGTATTTCATTGGATTCCTCTTTATCCACAGTGCATGTTATTCCTTCAAAGACTTCCAATAAATTGGTTAAACGTGATTTTCCTTTCACAAAACCATGCCGACTCTTCTACCTTGAGTTTTCCCAAGTACCCAGTCATAACATCCTTAATGATCAGTTCTAACATCTTTCCCACAACAGACATCAAGCTAACTGGCCTATAGTTTCCTGTTTTCTGTTTCTCTTCCCTCTTGAACGGAGAGGTTATATTTGGTACTATTCAGTCTGATGGAACCTTTCCAGAATTTAATGAATTTTGGAAAGTTAACACCAATGCATCTGCTACTTAATTAGCACCTCTTTTAAGACTCTAGGAAGAATTCCATCAGAACAGGATGATTTATTAGTTCATAATTCCATCAGTTTGTTCAGAACAGTTTGCCTAATTTCACAATATTCTCTTTTCCTTCAACTATCTGATTTATAGCTATTACTTGGATATTTTTGTGTCCTCTATAGTGAAGACAAAACCAAAAATATTTGTTCATTACATCTTTCATTTCTTTATTATCTACAATTAACTTCCCATTCTCACTCTCTAGAGCACCAACACTCAGTTTACTTGCTCTTTTCCTTTATAGATACCTATAGAAACTCTTGTTATCTGATTTTACATTTCTAGCTAACTTACTCTCATGCTATAACTTACGCCTCCTGATTAACATTTTAGTCATTTTCTATTGTTGTTTATATTCTGACCAGTGGACTGATATTCATCTTTGCGCAATTTTATGTTTTTTGATGTATTGTGGGTCCTTCCCTTGGAGTTTTCTTAATGGTAAGAATCTACTTATTCCAAGTATTCTCAAGTATCATTTTAAATATTTACTTCTCCACTGATCCATCTGCTAGCTTAGTATCCTAATTCACTTCAGCCAGTACAGCTTTCATGCCCACATGGCTGCCCTTATTTAAGAGTAAAATACTAGGTTTAGACTAACTCTCTTTCAAATTATAACCACTGCTACTCAGAGATGCCTTCAATCTGGGGTCAATAATTAATCCTGTCACATTACACAACACTATAGCCTGCTGTACAGTCTATTGAATCTACGTATTCACTGCTTACAATGTGATTTCCCCTGGGGAGACAAAGCTCAGACTGGACAATTGCTTCGCAGAACAACTACATTCTGTCTGCAAAAATGACCCTGAGCTTCCACTGCCTACCACTTCAACACACCACTATGTTCCCTGGCCAACGTCTCTGTCTTGGGGTTGCTACAGTGCTACAGTGTTCCAGCAAAGCTCAGTGCAAGCTGGAAGGACAGCATATAATTTACTGCCTGGGGACTCTGCAGCCTTCGGGTCTTGATATTGAGTTCAATAATTTTAGGGCCTGAGCACCTTCATCCAAGCCCCGCTCACATGGCCTTGTCATCACATGGGCTGGTACCTCTACAAACTCATTGTCAGCCAGTAATGGTCCCTGTTAACAGCTACTGATTCTCCCAGCCTGACCATTACTTGTTCCTTTGTCTGCCCAATTGCTGTTCTCTGTCTCTGGGCTCCACATGCATCTATCGTTTATTTCTCCCCCTCCGCCCACCCTGTCTCAGCACATGTACCTGGCTACAGTCAGTTCTGAAGTAGTGTTACTGGACCCGAAATGTCAACTCTGCTTTCTTTCCACAAATGCTGCCAGACCTGCTGAGTTTCTCCAGCAATTATGTTTACAAAATCAGCTTGGATAATTCTACAAAAACTCCATCAGAGCTGTTCATGAGTACACTGTAATCACGTGTAGAGTTTCCCATGGCCTTCTGCTCAGCAGTTTCTTGATAGTGGAACAATGTGGAAAATGCATTTATGGCCCATTAGGCCTGAGTTCCTCCTTGTCATGTCATCTAATTTATCTTCCAGTCTCACTTCAGCATCCTCCCCAACTGCCCAGGTGTGAATTCTTTAATAAAGTAATAACTACAGAATGACACAAGGTTATCCATTTTGTCATTTTTTTTTATAAATATACATTCACAGGAGATGGGCTTTTGTAGCACTTAATGTCCATCTGTAATTACCATTGAGAAAATGGTGGTGAGCTGTTGGTGTAGTCCATGGGGAGGGATGTAGGTACACTAATGCTGTTGCCACCTCAATGATGCTGGACAATAGTCATACCACTATTCAGTGATGTGGAAATTCTTATAAAATATTTTAATGTCCAAAGGAACAACACTTGCTGCTGTAAATTATCCAGGCATGGAGCTAACTCAGTTGTTGAGTGTAAGATCTTTACACTACACCTACTCTGGTAAAGTAGTTCAAATAGCCCCTCAAGTCTGTCCAGCCGTTCAAAATTCCCAATCTTCATTACTTGTTTATTTTCCTGAATAGTCTGATTTTAAGGTAGTGCCTCTGAGTTTCTTTGATGTTTCTGGCAAGTGATGATAGCTTTGCGCTATTGTCTGCCAACAAAAAGCACAAACATAACAAGGGAAAATAGAGTTCAGAAGATAGATACTTAGGAACTTAGGAACAGATAAAAACCATCTGGCCTCCTGAGCCAATCTGTCATTCAATAGAATCATGGCTGAACTGCAGCCACAATCTACACACTTGCTTTTGTCCCTCTTCGTTTGGTTAACAAAAACTATCAATTTTTAGTTTAAAATCAACTTGGACGACAGTTCCAAACCTCCACTAGCATTATTTCATAAGTTCATCCCTGAAAGACCTGCCTTTAGTTGAATCATAGAATCCCTACAGTGCAGAAAGAGGCCATTAATTCTGCACTGACCCTCCGACGAGCATCCCACCCAGACCCAGTCCTCCACTCTAACCCTGTAAGCTCACATTTACCAAGACTGACTCACTAACCTACACATTCCTGTACACTACGGGCAATTTAACATGACCAATCCACCTAACCTGCACATCTTTGGAATGTGGGAGGAAACCAGGGCATCTGGAAGAAACCCACACAGACACGGGGAGTGTGTGCAAACTCCACACAGTGACTTGAACTCGTGTTCCTGGTGCTGTGAGACAGCAGTGCTAACCACTGAGCCACTGTGCCACCCAAAGTTCTTAGACTATGCTCACTAGCCCTGGACTTCCCAAACAACAAATATGGTTTATTTCTACATACCCTTATTGTTCCTTTTAATAAATTGAAAATGTTAATCAATTTAACAAAATCTAAGTCCTACTTCTTTCAAGGTGTTGTGCCAACAACTGCTTACAGTACTCTAGATATGCCCTAATCAGAGCTTTATACAGCTGAAGTATAACTTCTAACCCTTATATTCTAACAAAGAGGTATTTAATCTGCGGATTGTTTAACCTGAGGGTTACCAATGCCTTAGGCAATGAGAGAGGTTGAAAAGGAGAGTCCGTCATGGTAACCTCAGCCAGTGCAGGAATGAAAACCACACTGTTGCCTTTATACTGCATTGCAAACCCATTGTCTAGCCAACATAGCTAGCTGACTCCAGCATAGTCTCGTGCTCTACGTATAAAGAAAGGAATTCCTTTACAATTATTTTGTTTTCATTATGATTATTTTCATTGCATTTCACCATCAATGTACCTAGACCCACCAAATCTCTCTGGATCCCCAATGTTTCAACCTTTTCAACATTTAGGAAGTTCTCTCTTCTATTTAGGTCTAAAGAATATTATCTCATATCAAAGTCAACTTGTCATGGCTTCACCTGTCAATTCATCAAAATCGTTTTTCTTTCGCATCCATCACAATGCCCTTACTGCCAAGTGTCTTTGCATTATTGGAAAATTGTACACGTGGCCTTATATTCCATCATCTAAATTATTAATAACTGAAGTCCAAACTCAGTACTTTGTGGGACACTACCAGTCATATCCTGAAGAATAGGATGATGAATATTTAGTGAGAAAATACCAACTGAGGTGTGTAATCTTATTTTTATTAGTTACATAGTGTGTATGCATAAATCAGTGTGTGTGGGAGAATAACATCACTCCTGTGCTGGAAATGACCTAATTAACAGCATTGATCCATCACTTCAGAAATTTCAAGCTTGGGCCTCCACCTCTCACTAAGGCTATGGTTAAGAATCCTGTTCATTAGCAGTGGCCACTTAAATCTTCATACAAACAAAAGTATTCAGAAAAACATTTGACTCCTTGTGTACTTTGACTGGTCTTCACCCTTATTTGAATTCAACATCCCGCACCCTTTGTCTACTAATTAGATAATTTTACCTCTTCCAACAATCCTCAGCTGAACAGGAGATAGGTAGGCCAGAATATTCATGTTCAACCATCCTGAGATGTGTGATAACATGTCCAAACAAGTGGATTAAAATAACTATAAGCTGTGCATCACTGCATTACATTCCCATTCGTCCAGTGAGTTGGATCACTCCTCAACTGACCTACAGGTTTTTTTATTCACTCACAGGATGTGGATAGCACTAACTGCACCAGTGTTTATTGCCCATTGCCAGCTTCCCTGGAGAATGTGGTAGTGAGCTGCTTTTTGAACCACTGCAATCCACTTGATGTGGGTACACCCACAATGCCTTTGGGAGGGAGTTCCAGGGTTTTGACCGAGCTGAGCTGAGTGAAGAATAACGTTACCACGACTAAGTGTCAGAAGCTGGATGATCAAACATTATGGGCAAACCACACTCTAAAGTAGATTTGATACGTAAAAGGGAGAAAGAAATCTTCAAAAGCAGGAAAAAGAAGCTATCTGGGAAAAATGAATATAAACGTAAATTTTCTGATTCTGTTTCAGATGGACTTAGTGTCACTTTTACCTCTGGACATTTTGTACATTAAGTTAGGTTTCAGACCTGTATTAAGGTTTCCACGCCTCATGAAGGTGAGTTTATTGATGTTTCCTCCCTCTTATTGAAGTTTTATTCAGACTTTATAACTATTACATCCACTGTCACTAGAAACAATTTGTTGAAGAGGAATATTATATCTGAATGCAATCAGAAAGAAATAGTTAGGAAGAGTTTACATTTCTAAAACACCTTGCCCAATGTTCAGATGTCCCATGTGCTTTATAACCAACTTAGAAATTTTGAAGTGCCGTCAATGTTGTAATTTTGGATATTAAGTGCACAGCAAGCTACCACAGAAAAGTCTTAATCAACAGGGAATCTGTTTTACTGATGTTAATGAGGCATAAATATTGGTCAGATGCTAGGAAAATCTCAAGGCCAATCTCTAAGCCCACAAAAACCTGACCTCACCTTGTGATAGCAGCAAGTCTGAAAGATCCCATTTGCCTCTGATCATTACAGTATCATCAAAAATGTTGATCTCTCCCTGGTTCCTTGACACTATCAAACAATTCCAAACTCTCTCTGACTCTGACATTGTCCAGAAACCCTGAGGCATGCTGTGGTTCCTTAGTTTAATCTTCATGGAGTCTTATAACACTGAAGAGAATCTTTCAGCCCACCATGGCTTTTGAAAGATCTATCCAACAAGGTCCTTTTCTCTGCTCTTCCTTCATAACCCTGTGAATGTTTCCTTTACAAAGATGTACGAACAAGGAACAACAGTAGACCACTTGATCCTTCGAGCATGCTGTGCGATTCAATAAAATCATGGCTGATCTGAATTTAACCTCAACTGTACATTCCTGCACCTCACTGGCAATCTTTCATCCCCTTGTCAATCAAGACTATTTCCCTTTGCCTTAAAAATATTTAAAGATTCTGCATGTATGCAATTCCTTTTTGAAAATTACTATTGAATTGTTTTTACCATCTTTTCAGACAATGGATTCTAGATTACATCAGCTCAACATTAATTGGGCTGATCTGCAAGAGTTACTAGCATTAGTGACCAATATGGAACAGTATGAAATCTGTCGCACAGGTTTAGTGTCAACTTATATTGGATGCTGAATTATATTTTAATTATTAAGTTAAAAAGTTCCCAACTGATTTGTTTTGCAATTACACAATTTTGTTGCTTTCAGGTTAGTATTGTATACCCTATGCCAACTGCAAATGCAATGTTATTACTGAATTAATGTTTCATTAATCTTTTGTAACAGTACATGACCTTTCTTGAATTTAATGACCGGCTGGAGGCTATAATGAGCAAGGCCTATATCTATAGGTGCGTACAATTGATTCTAGACATATTTCTTTTCTAGGTCTCAGTGATGTAATTAGATCTTGGGATTGTACTCTCTGAAACATACTGACACCCAAATACTCCACTTCATGAGACTGATAATGCTTTCTGTGATAGCTAAGCACTGTTCCTTACATCACAGTGATTCCCAGATATTATATCCTTTAAACACAATAAAACCCAGATGCTACAAGGTGTGGGGCTGGATGAACACAGCAGGCCAAGCAGCATCATAGGAGCAGGAGAGCTTGAC
>JAHRHZ010000085.1:11845524-11878284 GCA_024137785.1 Ginglymostoma cirratum | reverse complement strand
CTTGTTATCTCGGATTCTCCAGCATCTGCAGTACCTTTTATCTCTAAAACCCAGATGCTGTCCCCTTTAAATGAAGTGCCACTAGATACAGTCACATCCTTAGCAGCATTTGCTAGACTTATGATCACAATATCTCAGTGAGGTCATGAGATGAGATTTTGGGGTGGCAGGCTCAGAGGTAGCAATGGCTGCCACAGAGCTCAGACTGATTTCTATCACCAGCAAGGCCTCTGTATATTTGCTGAACTTTTTTTGGTTGGTTAGGACTCTCTAGGATTGTTGCGGTTTCAAGTATCTGTGAATAGGTAGGTGTTCGGTCATTTTGAGAAATCATGGATCCTGTCAACTTGTCTCATGCTGGAGATGGGAACTGAAAGAGAGAAGTGGGGTAGATGGGTGGGGTGGAGTTAAGGAGTGAAGGGACATGGAGGGGGTGTGAGCAGAGGGGGAGATATGGAGGGTGGGTTAAGGATAATGGGTTAATGAGAGGGAGGGAATGGTGGAAATGTGGGCTTTAAGAGGATTAGATGGATTAAGGTTAAGAAGGGCGAATGGGAAGGATTAAGATGAGAGGAGAAGGAGAGGGGGCAGGTGGAGGAATGAAGGAGATGGAGAACTGAAGAAGATGAAGGAGATTTGGAGGGAAGGAGAAGAGAACATTGAGGGGTAAACAAGCAATGACACATGCTCAAATCTTTACCCATATTCCACAATTTACACTCCAGTGTCACATGAATTGAAATGAGGTCATGGCAGAGAAAGTTTGAGAAACGTTAATCTAGAGTATCTGCCAGTGATACTTTCTAATCAACCTTTTCAGAGATGTTATTACCCACCCCTGGAGCAGGTGGGACTTGAACCAATACCTCCTGGATTAGAGTTATGGATATGACCACCACACCACAAAAGCCCCTACAGAACATCTGCTATTGTGCTATATCAAGATATTGCTGTGTTAATCTGGACAGAGTCTGGCCATCATTATGTTACAGGATTACCCAGAGACATAATCAAAACTCCTTCATCTGGAAGGTCAATGATAAACAAAAGCCGTACTATTGCTCCTTTATACAAATGGGAAGTTGCAGACAGGAGTATATTAATTACCCTGAGAGACTAAAGGACAAAGAACCTACTGACAGAGTCAAAGATACTTTAAATTCCCACAAAATCCAGTTAGTGCAATCAGAAAACTTCTGTCTTCTTGCTTCTGAGTCTACTATGCAAAGTTGTTAAATTTCATGAATCTGCAAAACTGATTTGGGAGAATCTGCCCTGAATAGATGGATCTTCACTTAAAATAAGAAATCTGGAATTAAGAACCTACTGATGACCATGAAACCATTGTTGATTGTTGGAAATACCCAGATGGCTGCCTCATGTCCTTCAGGGAAGGAAATGAGCCATCCTCACCCGGTCTGGCCTAAATGTGACTCCAGAGCCACAGCCATGTGGTTGACTTTTAACTTCCCTCTGAAATGGTCTAGCAAGCTACTCAATTGTATCAATCACTACGAAGTCTCAAGAAAGAAATGGAACCAGCCAGACCACCAGGCATCAACCCAGGCACTGGAAAAAACAACAGCAGACACAGCCCTGTTGACTCTACAAAGTACTCCTGACTAACATTTTGGCTAGTGTCAAAATTGGGAGAGCTGTCTGACAGGCTAGTCAAGAAAGAGCCTGACATAGTCATACTCACGGAATCATATCAGACAGACAATGTTCCAGACACCACCATCACCATCTCTGGATATGTCCTGTCCCACCAGCAGAACAGAATCAGTAGAGGTGGCAACACATTGGTACAGAATCAGGAGGGAGTTGCCCTGGCAGTCCTCAACATTGACTTCAGACCCCATGAAGTCTCATGCCTTCAGGTCATACCTGAAGGAAGCCTCTTGCTGGTTACCTCGAACCGTCCTCCCTCAGCTGATGAATCAGTACTCCTCCATGTTGAATAACATGTGGAGGAAGCACTGAGGGTCCCAAGGACACAAAACATACTCAGTGGATATTTCAGCATCCACTACCAAGAGTGGCTCACCAACAGCACTACTGCTTGAGCTAGTCAGGTCCTAAAGGATATAGCTGCCAGACTGGGTCTGTGGCAAGTGATGAGGGAACCAACAAGAAGGGAAAAAAATACTTGACCTCATCCTTACTAATCTGCCAGCTGCAGATGCATCTGTCCATGGCAGTATCAATAAGAGCAACCACCACACAGCACGTGTGGAGAAGTCCCACCTTCACATTGAGAATAACTTCCATCGTACTGTCTGGTTCTATCACCATGCTAAATGGGACAGACTTCAAACTGATGTGGCAATTCAAGACTGGGCATCCATGTGAGCCATCAATAGCAGCAGAATCCAACACAATCTGAACCTCATAGCCAGCATATCCCCCACTCAGCCATTACCAGCAATCCAAGTGATGAACCCTCGTTCAAAGCAGAATGCAAGATGGCTTGCCAGCAGCAACACCAGACATTCCTAAAAATGAAGTGTCAACCTAGTGAAGCTACCAAGCAGGACCACAACCAACGGATCAGATTGAAGATCTGCTGTCTGCCACATCCAGTCATTAATGGTGGTGAACAATTAAACAATTTATTGGAGGAGGAGACTCCACACAAGTATTCCTATCCTTAATGGTGGAAGAGACCAACACATCAGTGCTGAAGCATTCTCAGCAATCTTTAGCTAGACATGCCAAGTGGACGAACCATTTCTACCTCATTCAGTGGTCCCAGCATCACAGATACCAGTCTTCAGCCAATTTGATTCACTCCACATGACATTAAGAAAAGGTTGGAAGCACTGGATAGTGCAAAGGCTATGGATCATCACTACATTCGGGCAATAGTACTGAAGACTTGCGCTCCACTAGGCAAGTTCTTCCAGTACAGTCACAACACTGGCATCTACCTAACAATGTAGAATCTTGCCCAGAGATATTCTATACACACAAAGCAGGACAAATCCAACCCAGCCAAATACTGCATCATCAGTCTACTCTCGGCCATCAATAAAGTGATGCAAGTTGTCATTAATAGTGCTGTCAAGCAGCACCTGCTCAGTGACATGCAGGTTGGGTTCCGCCAGGGCCACTCAGCTCCTGACTTCACTACAGCCTTGGTCCAAACATGTGCAAAAGAGCTGAATTCCAGAGGTGAGGTGACAGTGACAGCCCTTGACATCAAGGCTGCATTTGACGGAGTATGGCATCAAGCAGACCTTGATGAATGGCAAGCAATGATTTTGCTACACAAATGCCAAACAATGACCATCTACAATAAGAAACAATCTAAGCACTGTCCCCTTGACATTCAATGGTGTTACCATCACTGAATCCTCCACTATCAACATCCTGGGAGTTCCATCAACCGGAAGCCCAACCGGACTCACCATGTAAACACAGTGGCTACAAGGGCAGGTTAGAGGTTAGGAAACCAGCACTGAGTAACTCACCTCCTGATTCCCCAAACCCTGTCCACCATCTACAAGGCACAAGTCAGGAGTGTGATGGCAAGTCCCTACTTGCTTGGATGAGTGCAGCTTCAAACACACTCAAGAAGCTTTACACCATCCAGGACAAAGCAGCCCACTTGATTGGCACCACATTCACTAACAATCACTCCCTATACTACCAACGCTCAGGAGAAGTAATGTATACTATCTAAAAGTTGCACTGTGGTAATTCACCAATTCAATTCAAGATAGCACCTTCCAAATCTACAACCACTTCCGTCTGGAAGGACAGCGGCAGCAGATACATGGGAATACCACAACTTGCAAGTTCCCTTCCTGACTTGGAAATATATCACTGGGTCAAAATCCAGGAATTTCTCCTTAATAGTATTTTGGGTCAACCCACAGTATGTGGGCTGCAGTGGTTCAAGAAGGCAGCTCACCACCACCTTCTCAAGGGCAACTAGGGATGAACAATAGAAATGTTGGCCAGCAGCAATGCTCACATCCCACAAATGAATAATGAAATACTCCGGGGGTTGTGGATGGGTGGAAGAGGTGCTAACTGGAGACAGGTCCACTTGCCCCAGCAACAGTCCACAGGCAGCCATTAGGGCTGCCAGGTGCACATGTGGGCTGTTTAAAAGGCCCACTTCAATGCTCTATGACATTACTCCAGCCCCCTAGCCCCTACCCTTTACCTCTCCTCATACTTCTGATGTCCCATCAAGGGTCACAATTTCAAGATTGCCAGCAAGAAAGCTAGGTGTGAGATGCTGAGAAACTTTACTCAGAGAGTTGTTACGATTTGGACTGCACTGCCTGGGGAAGTAGTGGAGGCAGATTCCATAGGAGGTTTCAAGAGAGAGCAAGATATATATTTGAAAGTGATGAAGCCAAAGGGCTACAGAGATAGGGCTGGAGAATGGAACTACTGGGTAGTTCTTTCGGGAGTTGGTACAGACATAACAGGTTGAATGGCCTCCTTCTGTTCTGTAAAATTCTATCATTCTACATAATGCCTTTCATCCAGTCCCAATGTCCCATGTTATGATCTCAGAATACATAACCAATTTTATGTTCCGATCCCACTGACCCAATAATCTTTTATTTTTGAAACAGATAAGTTCTAGGGGACTTACTAAGAGAATAAAGCTGCAAAATTCCAAGTTTTGAACAAACGCCAATAAACTTTACTGTATACTGTTAGCCATGATGTGGAGATGCCAGTGTTGGACTGGGGTGGGCAAGGTCAAAAAACACACGACACCAGGTCATAGTCCAACAGGTCTATTTGAAAATACAAGCTTTTGGAGCTTGCATTTTCAAATAAACCTGTTGGACTATAGTGTTTGAATGGTAATGTAATCTACATTACATGTACAACTTGTTTCTAACACCCAGAAATAGCATATGGTAAATATAGGTAGTAGACCATGAACAAACACCACACAGTACACATCAAACTGTAAGTGTGATCAGAACAGATCCCATGGATCTCTCAGTAACCGCCCAGAAGTTTATGACACAATGGGTATCTCATTAAAGCTCTCAGGAGATTGCAATTCTGTTTAGCTGATCTGACAAAACTCTCTCCTGAGCCAAAGGCTGTCTCAATGACTGCTCCTATTCTGGTTGATCACATTCCTTTTTTGGTCCACTTATTCACAGACAACAACTCCTGCTTTTCACAGGTAGCTAGCTTCATTAAGTTAAAACTTTGCTGTATTTCCCTGAGACATAATCTTGCTCAGTTGCATGAAGCAGACACTGCTGTGGATTTCAAACCTCACTCTCAACAATACTGGACTATTAATTGTATAAGGCTTCTCTCAATCCCTCTTGGGACTTCCCTGAAATCTTATTATCTAGAACTATTCAAGTATTGTAGGACTTCCCTGAATTCTCACTTACTAAACTTGTGTTGTTCAGCTGACTTTAGTAATCCATTTAACAGCAGCTCTGCCTAACACAGAGTCTGCTTCTGTCTCTGTCTTTTACTCCAACTGACAGCTAGACTGTTTCTTATAACTGCCTCAGGTACCATGAACTGGAATTTCAGCTCCGAATTCCAGCTGTACAGAGCTTTTCAACTGCTCTTTATTTCTCGTTGCATCCCTAACTGCAGTCAGTATAGATTCAGTGCAGTCCAGTTGCCTTCCCAAAAGTATAACTAAAAATCAGAACTTCCAACATAGAAAGTACATCTCTCTCTCTCTCACTCCCTCCCCAAACTCACTGACCTTCAAACCCTGTCTGTAATCTTTTGAACTCCACTTCAGTGACCTATAAAAAATCTGGCAATAAGCCTTGCCTGTATTGCTGATGAGAATTCAACATTGCCAATCAGCAACTTTTGGAGTTATTCGTTCCATAAATGTTACTAGTCATAGATGGCTGACTTACTCAATACAACAAAATGCATATAACTGAAGGATTTCATCACATGCCTTATAGCTTTCATGCCAACATATGTCCCTCTACCCATCCCATGGTAGCCTTATGCCAAGTTAGCACAAACTCATGCCAACTCATGAAGTCCCCCATAATCTCCATGGCGATTGGTGGAAACTCTTGCCAACTCATGCCCCCACACACCATTCTTTGCCTTCATAACCCCCAGACATAGTGTGATTTTCTTCCAAAATGTAAATAGCAGTAGATTGAAATGACTGAACCATTTGAAAGATATTTCTACCTTTCGTGGCTATTCTTAATAATTCTAAAAAGTTACCCAATCTCTCCAATAAATTCAGACAGGTTTTGACCTTTTTTTGAAATTTGTAAATCCCATGAGTTGCGTTTGAGAGGCCTCAGTGACAAAAATTGCTTCTGAGAGAAAGGCTCTTTTAAATGTGCTACTACCTCAATGAACCACAGATGTGCAAAATATGTCCTACTCACTCTTTCCTCATCCATCCACCATCCCCCACGGCTCCCACCACCACCACCCCGAACTCCACTACAGCTGAAAATGGTGGGTGCCAGATGTAGTTTGGGAGATTCGGTATTTCGTTCTATGAGCCATATTAGCAAAATGTTAAAATCTTAGCAAAAAATGTTGGCCTCTGTAAATTTGCTACAACTCACCAAGTGACCTCTTAAAATGCATTACAGCTCCGTCACATGAAGGGACAGTGAGTCACACAAATACAGTCAAAGCTCCCTCATACAGTAGGTTGATAAGGCTCAGACAGTAACAGTACTGAGTCATTGTCTGTGTACTGATATTGAGACACATAGTAATCTTCATGTCATAAATAAATCAATGGCTAGTTTTCCAATTATGTTTAAAAAGGTAGCATTGAATTCAAAAGAATGCCTTGTGTTTTACAGAGTGATAAGGACCACAGTATACCTACTGTACAGCCTCCATATAAATGCCTGTCTATACTACTGGGCATCTGACTATGAGGGCATTGGAGCCACAAAGTGGGTCTATGATGGGGAAGGAAACAGGTAGGGATCTTTCCATCCTTCTGTGTACTAGGATTTGCTGAATCAAATTTGTTGCCCATTTTGAAACTTAGTTATTGTGAAGGTTTTCTGTTCGACAAATATGTGCCTATATTTTAAGGGCATAATTCTCCACTGGAGCAGCAGCAGAGGGCAGGGGCAGGAAGTCACCCAAGGAGATGTCTGCAATGAAAGGTCTGCACAGAAATGTTTAAAAATAGTTCCCTCAATTCACTTAGTTCTTCTTGATTTCCTCCTGTAGTTAACGGTGTGGAATTAAGTGCTATTTGATGTAAGGCTCTCGACTTGTTGCCTTCTGTATATGAATGGATTCTCAATTTTTGATGGATTCAGGAAAGAGTCTGGGAACAATGTGAAAATTGCATTTTCAAAACACGGCAATGGATTCTGCCACCTCTGGAACTTATTACAGTTTTCAAAGGGAGGGTTGGGTGTGGGGGAGGATGAGGGATGTACTTGCCTCCACCTGAAGGCCCATTAAACTCCTTGAAAAGCTTTTAAGTGGACTGAGGAGGATGAGAATACAATTTTCAAAATTAAAATTTTGAAATTTTGAAATGATGGAGACAGAGAGGTCCAGGAACGAGAGAGAAGTGTTGGAGATGGTCCAGGTGAACTTCAGGTTGGGGTGGAAGGTGTTGGTGAAGTGGATGAACTGTTCGAGCTCCTCGTGGAAGCACGAGGCGGCGCCGACACAGTCATCAATGTAACGGAGGAAGAGGTGGGGTTTAGGGCCAGTGTAGGTACAGAAGAGGGATTGTTCCACGTAACCTACAAAGAGGCAGGCATAGCTTGGGCCCATGCGGGTACCCATGGCCACCCCCTTTGTCTGTAGGAAGTGGGAGAAATTGAAAGAGAAGTTGTTGAGGGTGAGGACAAGTTCGGCTAAGCGGATGAGGGTGTCGGTGGAGGGGGATTGGTCAGTTCTGCGGGACAGGAAGAAGTGGAGGGCCTTTAGGCCATCTGCCTGGGGAATACAGGTGTATAGGGACTGGACGTCCATAGTAAAAATGAGGTGTTGGGGACCAGGGAATTGGAAGTTCTGGAGGAGGTGGAGGGCGTGGGTGGTGTCACGGACATAGGTAGGGAGTTCCTGGACCAAGGGGGTGAAAATGGAGTCTACGTAGGTGGAGGTGAGTTCGGTGGGGCAGGAGCAGGCGGAGACAATGGGTCGACCAGGGCATTCAGGTTTGTGGATTTTGGGAAGGAGATAGAAGCGGGCAGTGCGGGGTTGGGGAATGATGAGGTTGGAGGCGGTGGGTGGGAGGTCACCTGAGGTGATGAGGTTGTGGATGGTTTGGGAGATGATGGTTTGGTGCTCGGGGGTGGGGTCATGATCCAAGGGGCGGTTTATTCAAACTCACACACTATTGCCCTCCCTGGGTATGCCCTGTCCTCCTGGCATACTCATTTGACCGAGTATGGTCACAGGAGCTCTAGCAAATCTGGAATTAATGTAGATGAAAGGGATAATTCAGTGTTAACTGGAATCCTACTAAACAAAAAGGAAGATTATTGGAGGTCAATCACCCCAGCCAAGGACATCACAGAGTAGTGTCCCAGGCCTAACCACCTTCAGCTGCTTCATCAATGACCATTCCTCCATCATAAGGTCAGAAGTGGAGTTGTCCATTGATGATTGCACAATGCCCAACATTTACATTTGCACAGATACTGAAGCAGTCTGTGTCCATATGCAATAGGAGGTTGACAACATCCAAGTTTGGACTCATAAATGGCTACGAACACTCATTCATTGCCATTGAATGAATCCCTGCCTATCAACATAAAAACATAGAAAATAGGAGCAGGGTAAGCAATTTGGCTCTTTGAGCTTGCTCCACCATTCAATATGATCATGGCTGATCATCCAACTCAGCACCCTGTTCCTGTTTTCTTTCCATTTCTTTGATCCCATTAGCCTGAAAAACTATATGTAACTCCTTCATAAAAACATTCGATGTTTTGCCTTCAAACACTTTCTGAGGCAGAGAATTCCACAGAGTCACCGTTCTTTGGGTGAAGAAATTTTGTATTATCTCAATACTAAATGGCCCACCCCATATGATTAAATTGTGCTCCCTGGTTTCGAAATCCCTTGGAAGCAGAAACATCTTTCCTGAATTTACCCTGTCTCGTGCTGTTCAAATTTTGTAGGTTTCTATGAAATTCCTCCTCATTCTTCCAAACTCAAGTGAGTATAGTCCTAACCAATCCAGTCTCTCTTTCTACATCAGGCCTGACATCCCAAGAATCAGGAATCAACATTCTGGGGTTACTAGTGACCATAAACAGAACTGAACTATCCACACAAATACTGTAGCTGCAAGAACAGATTTGAAGCTGCGAATTTTGCAGTGAATAACTCATCTCCTGTATTTTCAATTCCTGTCCAACATCTAAAAGGCACAGATTGGAAGTTCTGCTGGAATACTCTCCACTTCCCTGAATAAATGCAGCTCCAACAACACTCAAGAAGCTTGACATCATCTTGGATAAAAAAAACCATCTTGATTCACACCCCATCCACAATCCTCAACATTCACTTACTTCACCGCTGATGCATAGTGACAGTAGTGTCTATCCTACACAGATGCACTGCAGTAACTCGCCATGGTTCCTTCAACAGTACTTTCCAAATCTGTAAACTCTAGTACTCAAAGACACAGGCTGAAGATGCAAGGGAACACCAGCATCTATATGTTCCCCTCCAAGTCATATACACTCCTGATAGCTGTTATTACTGTTCCTTTACTGTCTCTGGCTTATAATTCTGGTACTCCCAAACAGCAGTCCAGATGTCCTTACATCCCAAAAGATGCAGCTGTTCAAGAAGGCACCTTACCATCAACTTCTCCAGGGCAACAAGGGATGGGTCATAAATACTGGCCCAGCCAGTGACATCCAAATCCCATTAATACATTTCTAAAAAGGCTATGTTTAGTTCTAGCATGTTCACCTTTAGTCAAGAAATCATGGGTTACCACATTTATCGGATGCTTGAGCGAAAACTTAAGGTGATCACTACATTGACCGCAGATGAAATTTAAATTGAAGCCTTTTTGTGCTGTCTAAAATGAAGGTTAAACAATCCCATGGCAATATTTTGAAGAAATGTAGAAAGCATCCTTCCATTCACTCTCCAAGGCATTTTTAAAAAATCCCTCATTCAGGTTTAACAAAACCAATTTGAAGAAATCTGATCTTTATCTCAGTTATCTCCTCACCACCCTACAGTCATATCATCTCCTAGGTGGCGCACAGAACAGAAATACTCTGCAAAATTACTGTCTTACCACCTCAGGCAATAAATTGCAATGCAGAAGATCACATAGACCATGTGACATATGAAACATCAACGCAATTCATATATAGGACAGTATCTCTCTAAGTCAAGAACTGGATCAGATCGCTCTTGAAAAGATAGAAGTGTTGACTATGGGAACTTGCTGTGCAAAGTTTGGCTGCTGTATTTGCTACAT
Organism: Ginglymostoma cirratum; assembly: GCA_024137785.1. Classification (NCBI taxonomy): domain Eukaryota; kingdom Metazoa; phylum Chordata; class Chondrichthyes; order Orectolobiformes; family Ginglymostomatidae; genus Ginglymostoma; species Ginglymostoma cirratum. Next base: position 11,867,852 of record JAHRHZ010000085.1, on the reverse strand, counting down.
TCCAAAGTGATGATGGTTCAAAAATATCTCATTGGCTGCAATTCGCTTTGGAACGTTCTGAAGATGTGCAAGGGTCTCAGTAAATGCAACTCTGTTTTGCTTATTATTATAATGACCATAACTGTAACCCACTTTCTTAACATTGTCTGCATGATACAGCTTTTCCTTTGGACATTGTTCCATAAAATTATGCCTTAAAAAGGAGAAGGAGAACGAGAGTTGGCACATCAAACATTGCTACATACAGCTGGCCTTTTCTAGTGAGCATAATTCTTCTAGACCAGGACTCCCTTCTGAAACAAGTCATTGCAACACCAGTGCCATTTTCTCACCTTACCACTTGATTAATACCTGGCCTTTAGCCACAAGCAGTATAACTCCTGAGATAGCCATTTCAAATATGCTGCAAAAGATTCCTCAGCTACCCAAGAAATAGTTTTGGTATCATTTTCTTGCAGTGACTAAGAGTTTTTTCAACCTTAAAAAATTGAAAGTATGTAGCAGATGTTATAGGTGCTGAACTGTTGAGGAGCTTTTGGCCTTGCAGGTATTTTGTGATGGTGGTCTTCCAGGTTCTCAACTTGGGTAGGAGAAGGGAGCAAAGAATTTTGCAGCTGGAGGGAGAATAGAGACTTCATGCCTAAAGGAATCTCCTTCATCCCAGTGGAAATTAGAAGCCCAGAGAACTGCGAGTATGTTATTCTGATGAGCTGATAGAGGTCTATGAAATAATGAAAAGAACTGCTCATGTATCTCTTGACAGATTCCAGCTTGATAGATGGGGAAGACCAAAGGACATGAGATTAAACAATAAGGGTGAATGAATGTTAAAAAAGTTTTTACAACAGATTTGAGAGGCTCTTCTTTTCCCAGAGAGTAGTGAGCATCTGCAATGTATTATCACTTGGAGCAATGGTTGCTGATTCAATCTTTTCAAGAGCGAGCTTGACTCAGACAGATATTGTACTATTATCAGGAAAGGGATACTGCACGTCTCTTTGTCTTCTGCATCATACTTTTCTACATCCATAGCATGAATGGAGATGGGCCATAAATGCTACCTTACCAATGTCATTTATAGTCAAAGAACTGATAAGAAAAATAAATAACCACCACTTAGAGCCATTGTGGAAATTGCAAAAATAGTTTAAAATATTTAGTTAGCTGGCTTGAGGAGCAATGGGGAAATGCAGCACATGGTTTGTCTTTAAGCTGTACAAACCTGAATATACCACATTTAACTTATGATCCCAGGTCAGCTTAGCCAAAGTAGAATTTGAGCCGCTACCCTAGGATAGGGAAAAAACAAAAATAATCAGGCACAGTTGCTAACCCTGATATCAATTTGGTAAACTGATCTGGAAAATGTGAGTGTATGGATGTTGGTTGAGGTTAAGGCGTTAGCTGTGCTGCCTTAAATGGTCAGGCAGTCTGCTGTTGCCTAGAGTCAAAACTGAAGAATGATCACTTGGGTGAAGTATCAGAAGACTCACTCTACCATAGGACAACATCCCAATCAATGTTAGCACCTTCAGGAAATGATGGGAAAAACTAATGGATATTAGGTGTTTTGTTATGATTAGAGAAAGGATTAGAGCATTCAGTGCCTCAATGCTCTTCTACATTCATTTAAGATCATGGCTGATCTGTCTCTTACCTCTGTCTACTCACCTTGGTTTTATATTCCTGAAAATATTCCTTAAAAATCCAACATAAAGTCATGCAGCACAGAAACAGACTCTTTGGTCCAACCAGTCCATGCCAAACATAATCCCAAACTAAACTAGTACCACCTGCCTGCTCCTGGCCCGTATCCCGCCAAACCTTTTCTAATCATGTACTTATCCAAATATCTTCTAAAATGTTGTATATGTACCCACACCCACTACTTCCACAGGAAGTTCCTTTCATATGCAAACCACCCTCTGTGTAAAAAATTTGCCCCTCATATCTTTTTTAAATCTCTCTCCTCTCAACTTAAAAATGAGCCCCCTAGTCTTGAAACCTATCATCCTCTGGAAAAACACTACCGTTAACTCTATCAATACCCCTCCTTACTTTATAAACTTTTCTAATGTCGCCTTTTAACCTCCTACGGTCCAGTGACGAAAGGTCTAGCCTATTCAGCCTTCCTTTATAAGTCAAATCTTCCATACCCAGCAACATCCTGGAAAATCTCTTTTGAACCCTCTCCAGTTTAACAATATCCTTCCTAAAACTGGGCTACCAGAACTGGCCACAATATTCCAGATGAGGCCTCGCCAATGTCCTATACAACTTCAACAGGATTTCTCAACTCTTTTGATCCAGCATCAGCAGTAATTAAGGGGAGACAGTTCTGGATTTTGATAGCCCTTTGTATGAAGAAATGCTTCCTGACATCAACTCTGAATAGCCTAATTCGAATTTTAAGGTTATAGCCCCATTGCAGACTTAGCCACCAGAGGAAATTGTTTATGTTTATATATCTCATCAAATTCTTTAATTATCTTAAACATCTCAAATTTATCATTGTTTATTCTTGTAATGTCAAAGGAAATGATTTACTATAAACCCTGGGGTTTCATGTGCTGCTGTTTTTCTTCTCCTGTAGTTACATGAGGTGCTATTACTGGGCTGTGAAGACTCTGATTACAATTGGAGGGCTACCGGACCCACAGACAGTATTTGAAATACTCTTTCAACTTCTCAATTATTTCACAGGAGTCTTTATCTTCTCCATTATGATTGGTCAGGTATGGAAGAAACGAGAACTGAAAGTGTTGAAAATGCAAAAAGAAACATGAAAAGCAAGTTCATTAGCTTCTATAAAGAGGGATGGTTGGCTAATGTTATGAGTTTACTGCTTCACTGATACTATAATGCTCAATAAACAATACATCTTTACTTAACAACTGATTATCTACAACTAGGATATTCCACTATTGTTCTGGATATTGCTCATCCTTCACAAGAATACATGGTATTGTATAAGCATTGTCCGAAACCAGGTGAATTTGCAAGGCACCTGTGTGCTAAACCTTTCTGCTGTCAGAAAGAGCTAGATGGTGTGGCTGATTCAACAAGTAGTGAGGTAAGGGTACTTCAACAAAGAAGTGAACCGCTCCCACACCTCACCCAAACTAATAGCCAAATAGGGAGAGGCCTAATAAGAGAAAGTCATTCACTTGGCCAGTGATATTTGATATTGAATATTGATCACACCAGATTCTGATTATTATGGTCTTGCCTTCAGGTGCAGAGGCTGGTAAATTTCCTTCTTTCCAACCCCTCCAGACCCTGCAACACAATGTGGCATGAGCATATCACTCTGGTGAGTCAGTTGGTAGATGTACTCCCATGTGATTCTGAACCATACAGAACCAACATTCAATCCCTGGTCTGCGATGAGTTACCAGTTTAGAACTCAGATGGCAGTGGCTAGTGGTAGGAAGGCAAAAGTTTATAACAAACACTAAGTATCTTGGCCCATGCAATGTTGGCCTCACCCCTTGTTTTATCTACCGTCAACTTTGGTTTCAAGAAGTTCCAACTCCCTCTGTTTTGTTTAATAGCCAGATGAATTTTAAATGAATGAGCTTTGTTTATGAACCCAGAGCAATTAAAAAAAACCTTAACAAGATAATTCCATAGAAGTCAGTGAGCCATAGCAGAGGAACTCACAGAATGATTTGACAAGTTCTGTCCAACATTGAGAACCTAGATGCACAGTGTTCATTTCTGGGACCATTCAAATTGTCTCAATATTCAGGGCAGCAGAAGAAACAACTGATCATCTCACCACAATTGTTTGTTCCTACAAATGGGAAAAGTCAAGACATGGAGTCTTTGAAATTTACTCAGCTACTTCCAACAGCCAAGAACTACTCTCGATCAATTCTTCTTATTTGAACTTTGCACTACTGATGTACATCCATAATTGGGTATTTGAGTTGTATTGACTGATATTGATAATTTGAAGTGCTTTGACTTGTATTGATTGAAATCCACTGGTGTTGTTTTTCTACAGATGAGAGATGTGGTGGGTGCAGCCACCGCTGGACAGACGTATTATCGGAACTGCATGGATAACACTGTGAGATATATGAACTCTTACAGAATTCCTCGATTCGTCCAGAACAGAGTACGGAAGTGGTATGAATTCACTTGGGAATCACAAGGAATGCTAGGTATGTCTGCCACTTGTTGCTTGAAGTGGATGTTCTACCTCAGCATCAGCCAATCTGATTGACCATTAAATGTGGTATCACCTGGGGACAGGGTTTTAGTTTTTCTGTGTCTCATAACCATCAAGATCCAGGGCTGGGTTATACTGAGTGTAATTTATCAGGAAAATTATTCCTTCGAGTAGCAATTACTCCAGGAATGGAGAGTTGTATGGAGCTAAAATGTCATTGCCCATCATGGAGCAGGACATAATGCAGGAATTCTGGAAGTCACCTTCATAACCCTAGCAGAAAACCAAAAGAATTGCAGATGCTGGAAATCAGAAACAAAAACAAAAACAAAAACAAAAACAGAAATTGCTGGAAAAACTCGGAAGATCTGGCAGCACCTATGGAGAAAAAGCCGAGTTAACGTTTCAGGTCCAGTGACCCTTCCTCAGAACTCATATTGACACATTTTAGCAGAAGCAAGTTACAGTAGGTCAGCACTATTTCCAGGAGTTTCCTTAATGCCTTGCAGAAGCAGAACGTATGTTCAGCCTTTAGAAGAAGATGCTGAGTTCGAGGTGCAATCAAGCTTGTGGTTTCCCTAAAATAAAAACAGAAAATGCTGGAGAAACTCCACAGGTCTGGCAGCAAATGTGGAGAAACAGAGAATTCACATTTTGAGTCTGATCCGATTCTTTTTCAAAACATATTAGACTCAATGTTAACTCTTTTTCTATCTCCACAAACGGTATCTAAGCTGCTGAGTTTTTCCAGCACTCTGTTTTTATTTCGGGTCTCCACCATCTGTAATCTTTTGTGCTTATTTTTATTGAGTTCCCAAAGCTGGGAGTTCCGGCATCTAGGCCACAGTCAGGACATGCAGATGGTACGGTAGATGCTGACTCTCAGTCTGGCTGCCTCCAAAGTTAGAACTTGTGGGTTCTGCCAGTTTTAAGGGTCTGCAAGCAGGATGTGGCATCACATTGGGGCTCTTAATACTGGTGAGTGCAATCAGCTGAGATTGATGAAGTTATGGTTGCATGGGTACAATCCCAATAGGCACCAGCTATGGCTAAGCCTTTCATCCCTAAGTTATAAGATTGTGGAATCAAACCCCATTCTAGAGATGTGAGCACATAAATCAGGCTGTCAATTAAGTGTAGTGCAGAAGTAGTCCTACATTCTTGGAGGTGTTAGCTTTCAGGTAAGATGTTTAAGGTAGGTTGCATCCACCAACTGAGATAAACACAAAATTTGAACAGAAGGGCCATGATAGATCTCTTCTAACCAAATTATTCAGAGATTTTATGTGGGACTTGAACTTGGGCATCTTGGCCTCTCTCAGGATAGGGACAATACCACTGCACCACAACAGCCCACAAGGGCTACAGTATCCTAACTAAAATTTATCCCTCAATCAACATTATTTTAAACAAATAGATGATTTGATCATATTTTTGCGAGATTGCTATGCATAAGTTGTATTTCCTACAACAGGCCCCACATTAAAAAAAAGTTCCTTGTTCATGATAAAATGCTTTGGGATACCCTGAGTTTTGAAAGACACTTGAAGTTTTTAAGAAGGTTGAATTCTGGCAATGTAGGCCACCTGTGATTCACTTTCTTCACCTTTGCTAACACCCCAAGAATTTAGACTAGATGCCCTAGAAGCTGCCCAAAATGGCCAATAAAATTCAGGGCATTACCAATCTCCACTGCAACTGTTACTTTAATACCAAAAACACTGATAGGCTGAGCCTGAGTTCCAGCATGTGGATTAACACCGACTCCTGCAGGTTGGAGCACCCATCAGATAAGTAGCAGACACATCTGACAAGAGATAACAAGCATGGGGCTGGATGAACACAGCAGGTCAAGCAGCATCATAGGAGCAGGAAAACTTGACGTTTCGGGCCTAAACCCTTCATCAGAAATGGGGGAGGGGAAGAGGGTTCTGAAATAAATAGGGAGAGAGGGGGAGGCGGATAGAGGATGGATAGAGGAGAGGATAGGTGGAGAGGAGGCAGACAAGTCGAAGAGGCGGGGATGGAGCCAGTAAAGGTGAGTGTAGGTAGGCCTACACTCACCTTTACTGGCTCCATGCTGCTTGACCTGCTGTGTTCATCCAGCCCCATGCTTGTTATCTCGGATTCTCCAGCATCTGCAGTACCTTTTATCTCCTTTACATCTGACAAGAGGTTGTCTGACAGATCAGCACCTCAATATGTATCTTCACTAGCCTTCTCCTGTTTTGTTATCCAATTGATGGCCCCATCAGAGAGACCTCATCTGTATCCTTGCCCTCCAATGAGCTGGCACGTACAAATTATTCTTTCCTCCTGGCCCTGCTATAGCCTTCTGTAACTCTGCTCTTGCTGATTTCAAATCCAATTTTGCCTCTAAGATACAGGCATCTGAACTGGTGGACACAAGTATCAGATCAAGTGTCAGGGCCTCTTCACAAGTGCTGTGATATTGCTCTGTCTCTTCCTCTTGAGTGTGTTACGGCTGAACAGGTCATAGTTCTTTGGATATTGAAACCAAGAATTCAGAAAGGGGAAGATTGGAATAAGGGAAGGAAGGTGGGAGGAAAGCAAGAAATCTACGGTCACATCATCTGCTCTACATTCCAGATAGCAGGATGATGGTGGGTTGTAGATTGAGAAGGGGTATGTGTCATATCATTCTCAATATTCTTAGAAATAATAGGTGCCATGGATTCTATTGCAACTGGACCTGTGTTGCAGAGAACCATCTCACTTACAACGTTCAGAAGATGTAGGTGTCCATGTCCCCACCAGTTCTGCTCATCTCCCTTTTGTTATATTTTACTTGTTCTGTAAGAGAGAGAGCAGAATGTTAGTGATTACCCAAACACGATGTAACACGTGTGCATGGAATTTTGTGCAAGCAGCAGGAGCTAAGTGTGAAGCTGGCAGCATTTGAATATGTCAAGTGCCAGGTTGTGCTGCCAGGTGAGTGATGGAATGTGATTCATTGAGTAGTACCAGAGGTTGGTGGATCAGCAGGTTGGAGGTGTCATGTGAAGATGCTCACCTTGACCATTCGTGACGTTGTCAGGCACCTCGTGGCATCTTTGATTGGTCCTCAGTGACAAATTCTGCAAATGGCTTCAATGCCCACTACCCACTCCCTGCTTGATCTTTACTTCCCTGCCCCAGCACCCATAACTATGGAATGTCTCCTCCAGTCCACCTCCATGACGAAAACTCTACTGCACTGCACCTGCGAATCAGAAAGCCCTCTCTTTACCTTGGTGTCTGATTTTCATTCTTCAGAACTGCTGCAATAACATTCAATAGCAGTCTTTACTATTCAGTAAAGCCTCCCTTTAGGAGGAACATACTGCATTTAAGAAAAGCAGACTGGCTGCCCCAAATGCTATCAGCACAGGCTCTTCAGGTCACTGTTGAGCACTCAAGCAGCCAGCACTGTGAACCCTGCTTGGAACTACACTACAATTAAGTAAATTAGGAGACAGCACCAAATTAGTCCACTACCTGCCTCCAAAATAACAAGCATAGAGTTAGCTGCAAATCACAACCTTGCATTCAAAAAATATTTCTATTTACGCTTCTAGGAAATAAATGGCTTCATGGGACAGCCATATGGTGTTAAATCTGTTCCTACCACCTGTCTCAGAAATGTCTGGAAAGAAGCCATCAAAAGCCGGGCCACTTTGCCTTAAATTGGGATATGAACTTGGAAATACTGGAAGTTCAGCCTTAAGTATTTTTGGGATTAGTGCTGCCGGGATAATAAAGATCTCTTCTAGCTGGCTGAATTCTAATTCCAGTTCTCCTTCTCATTTTGTTTCCAGATGAGACAGAGCTGTTGGTGCAGCTTCCTGACAAGATGAGATTGGACATTGCTATTGATGTTAACTACAGCATTGTCAGTAAAGTGGCACTGTTTCAGGTATGGAGACTAACATTTGGAGAAATGTATTCATAGAGTCAGTGATTATGAGCTGGAATATGCTTAAATGAGTGGATAAAACCTCCAGGATAATGCTGAAATATAAGAAAATATCCCAATGTTCCATTCCCCATTGTGAAAAGAAAGGAGTGATGTCTGTTGAATCCACAGCCACAGCATCATGCTGTACGGAGCTTTGCACTTCAGATGTACTGAAGCAAATTGACTATTTTCTACCTAAGGTTGCCTCAGCAGCAAATATTCCCTAGTCTCTACTCTAGATTTTCCAAGCTGTTTAATTTTGTACAATAGTGATAATGCATACAATGAAAGACAATTTAAACACCCAAAAACATTTGGTGTTAGCAGTTGGGAGAGGTGAAATTTGTGATTCTAGGATGGGAATGCAATTTGGCTCCAACATGCCCACAGAGTCACATTTATTTACCTAGGAAATATTGTTATGATGACGGGGTCAGAAGCCTGAAGTATTGTGAACATTTTTAACTTGTAATTCCAAAATGGGTTTTCTTTAAAACAGGTCTAATATAGCCAGAATTGACTGCAGATGTCAATTAAGTGGCTGTCGAGAAACAATAACTGCAATAACTTTTCAAAAAATCTTCTGCGCAGGACCAATGGGGTGCAACATCTAAAGGTGTTAAGGAAACTTCAAACATATTGGACAGTGATTGCTTGTGACTAAACTGATGATCCCGACTCAACAGCAAGCCATTCCCTGAAGATTACGTCCCAAATTGGGACACATTTTATCTCTTGCCCTTTGAAGAATATGCAATGACAAGGGTTAAAAATCAAGTATCAATTCCACTGCAGTCTATTGGTGGGAGTGAACATCCTTGTGGGTACTCGCCTATATTCAAGCACTAGTGTGAGATAACAAGCATGGGGCTGGATGAACACAGCAGGTCAAGCAGCATCATAGGAGCAGGAAACCTTGACATTTCGGGCCTAAACCCTTCTGCCCCCCACCCAAAACGGGCTTCCCCAACTCCCCAAATCCCCAGCCGGACCCAGGACCTCCCCCACAATGTACCCGCCGCCATTGGCCACAAGGCTACTGTCGGAGATCCCACTGATGACGTCACATCCGCCACCGCCGGGCACCCCACTTCCGGGACAGCGAACGCCGCCGCTGCTGAAACCACCGCCTCCATCACCGAAACCAACACCGTCATCGCTGTTGCCGCCGCCGTGGTCGCTCCGCCCACCGCCGACGCCGCTCCGCCCACTACCGAAGCAGACACAACACCCGACGCAGACGTAACTCCGCCCACAGCCGACGCAGACGTAACTCCGCCCACAACCTCCACAGCCAGCAGCTCCGGAGGAGACAGCCACACTGAGCCCTGCCGAGTGTTCACCATCCCCCCAGACCTCCCCCTTACTGAGGACGAACGGTCAGTCCTCAGTAAAGGGCTCACCTTTGTCCCCCTCCACCCACATATCAACGAATACCGCTCACGCTTGGATATTGAGCAGTTTTTCTGCCGCCTCCGCCTCCACGCTTACTTCTCCAACCGCGAATCTAACCCTCCCTCTACTGACCCCTTCTCCCGCCTCCAACACAAGCCCTCCTCCTGGACACCACCCCAAGGCCTCCTACCCTCCCTCGACCTCTTCATCTCCAACTGCCGTCGAGACATCAATCGTCTCAACCTCTCTACCCCTCTCAAACACTCCAACCTCTCCCCCGCAGAACGTGCAGCCCTCCACTCCCTCCGCTCCAATCCCAACCTCACCATAAAACCCGCGGACAAGGGAGGGGCAGTCGTAGTATGGCGCACTGACCTCTACATTGCTGAGGCCAGGCGCCAACTCTCTGACACCTCCTCCTACCGCCCCCTGGATCATGACCCCACCCCTGAGCACCAAACCATCATCTCCCAAACCATCCACAACCTCATCACCTCAGGTGACCTCCCACCCACCGCCTCCAACTTCATCGTTCCCCAACCCCGCACCGCCCGCTTCTATCTCCTCCCCAAAATCCACAAACCTGAATGCCCTGGTCGACCCATTGTCTCCGCCTGCTCCTGCCCCACCGAACTCATCTCCACCTACCTAGACTCCATTTTCACCCCCTTGGTCCAGGAACTCCCTACCTATGTCCGTGACACCACCCATGCCCTCCACCTCCTCCAGAACTTCCAATTCCCAGGTCCCCAACACCTCATTTTTACTATGGACGTCCAGTCCCTATATACCTGTATTCCCCATGCTGATGGCCTAAAGGCCCTCCGCTTCTTCCTGTCCCGCAGAACGGACCAATCCCCCTCCACCGACACCCTCATCCGCCTAGCCGAACTCGTCCTCACCCTCAACAACTTTTCTTTCAATTCCTCCCACTTCCTACAAACAAAGGGTGTGGCCATGGGTACCCGCATGGGTCCAAGCTATGCCTGCCTCTTTGTAGGTTACGTGGAACAATCCCTCTTCTGTACCTACACTGGCCCTAAACCCCACCTCTTCCTCCGTTACATTGATGACTGCATCGGCGCCGCCTCGTGCTCCCACGAGGAGCTCGAACAGTTCATCCAATTCACCAACACTTTCCACCCCAACCTGAAGTTCACCTGGACCATCTCTAACACTTCTCTCTCCTTCCTGGACCTCTCTGTCTCCATCTCGGGCAACCACCTAGAGACAGATGTCCATTTCAAGCCCACTGACTCCCACAGCTACCTGGAATACACCTCCTCCCACCCACCCTCCTGCAAAAATGCCATCCCCTATTCCCAATTCCTTCGCCTCCGCCGTATCTGTTCCCAGGATGAGACCTTCCAATCCCGCACATCTCAAATGTCCTCATTCTTCAAAAAAAACAAAAAAAAGCATTTCTGATGAAGGGTTTAGGCCCGAAACGTCAAGTTTTCCTGCTCCTATGATGCTGCTTGACCTGCTGTGTTCATCCAGCCCCATGCTTGTTATCTCGGATTCTCCAGCATCTGCAGTACCTTTTATCTCTGATTCAAGCACTAGTGCGTTCTGAGGTCACAGTCGAGAAACTGTCCACTAGCGTTGCAGGATGATTCTCTCTCAAACCAGTGTTTCAAACCAGTTTAGAAAGGAATCCAAATAAATGCATTTCTATCAAAGTGCATAACTGAGAAAATTTAAAATTGCTTGTTCAACTTCCAACATCAGTGTGAACAGTAATGTTCACTAAAATAGCCACAAATTCAATTCTCTTCAACAATTTGGAGACTGATCAGTATAACCTTTATTTTACTTTTAACTTCTTGGAGTCACCTTAGTTCTAATCTCTGTGTGTAAGGTCCTACAAAGGGGGGGGGGCGGGGGGGTGGAGGTGGAAATAAAGGCTGAGAGAAAATGATAAGGAGCATAAAACTAGCAGTAAAAGCTTCTGTATATTTGTGAAGAGAAAAAACATTAGTAAAGACAAATGAAGTTCCCTTACAGCCAGGAACTGGGAAAATTCTTATATCAGTAAAGGAATGGCAGAAGAATTGGACTCATGCTTTGGCTCTGTCTTCACCAAAGAGGGCACAAATAACCTCCCAGAAATGTGAGGCAACAAAGTGAGAGCCTCAAGTCAGGAGGAATTGAAGGAAATTTGTATTGGTAAACAAATAGTGCTAAGGAAATTAATGGAATTAAAGGCGGACAAATCATCATGGCCTGATAAACCATATTTCAGTGTACTAAAGTAAGTGGCCCTGGAAATATTGGATGCATCAGTGGTCAACGTCCAAAATTCTATAGTCCCTAGAGCAGTTCCTACAGATTGGAGGGTGCCAAATGTAACCCAACTTCTAAAAATGAGAGGAAAGAAAAGAAACAGAGAATTCAGACAAGTTATCTTAACATCAGTAGTGGGGAAAGCTATTATAAAAGATGCGATAGCAGAATATTTGGAAAGCATTAATGGGATTGGATAAAGCCAAACTGGATTTATGAAAAGCAAATATGTTTAACAAATCTGCTGGCGTATTTTTGAGGATGAACCTAGTTGAATAAATAAGGCCAAATCAGTGGAAATGGTGCATTTGGATTTTCAGAGGCTTTTGATAGTGTCCCATATAAGAGGTAAGTGGGCAAAATTAAAGCTCATGGAATTTGGGGTAACATATCGACATGGATTGAGAATTGGTTGACAGAAGGAAACAGAGTGGGAAACAATGGGCCTTTATCTGTGTGACAGGCAGTAATGATTGGTAACTGCAAGAATTAGTGCTCGGCCTCAAGTATTCACAATATATATAAAAATGACCTGGAGAAAGGAACCAATCGCAACATTTCCAAGTTTGCTGATGACACAAAACTGCCCAGGATTGTGTCTTGTAAAAAGGATGAAAGGAGGCTTCGATGTGATTTATATAAGTTGGGTGAGTTGGCAAATGTCTGGCAAATGCAATACAATGTGGCTAAATATGAAGTTACACATTTTAGTGTGAAAAACAGAAAGGTGTAATTTTATTTAAATGGTGATATATGAGAAATGTATTCTGGATATCCTTGTACACTCATCAATGAAAGCAGGTACTGCAGGCAGTTAGGAAGGTAAATGATCTATTGGCCTTCAATACAAAAGTATTTAAGTTCAGAAGTAGGGAAATATGTATTGTAGTTATCCAGGACCTTGGTCAGACCAAATCTGGAGTATTGCATACTATTTTGGTCCCCCTTCCTAAAGAAGGATATACTTGTCATAGAGGGAGTCTACTGGAGGTTCACTTGGTTGATACTGGGGATTACAGGACTGTCCTATGAGGAAAGACTGTTTCAACTTGTTCATATTCACTTCAGTTTAGAAGGGTGAGAAAGGATCTGATTCTAATAGGGGTGAACAGACTAAATGCACTGAAGATGTTTCCACTGGTTGGAGAGTCTAGAACTAGGGGTTCACTGTCTCAGGGTACAGGGTAGGCTGTTTAGGAATAGTTTAGTTTGGGATTATGGTGGCCATGGACTGGTTGGACAGAGAGTCTGTTACCATATTGTTTTAGTCTATGATTGAGTTAAGGAAAGCATTCTTCACTCAGAGGTAGTGAACCTGTGGAATTCTCTGCCAAAGAAGCCTGTGGAGGCCAAGTCACTGAATATGTTCAAGAAAGAGATAGGTACATTTTTAGATGTTAAAGGTGTAAAGGGATATGGGGAGAAAGCAGAAATGTGACATTGAGATAGAGATCAGCCTTGATCATATGGAATGATTGAAGAGCCAAATGGCCTACTCCTGCTCCTGGTTTCTATGTTTCTATGTTAATGATTCTTTTTGTAATTCGTAATTAACAAACTCACTCTTTGTTAATTCAAAAAAGCCTGATATAATTAACTCCTTTTAAAACATAACTTGATTTGCATCTAGGAGCAGGGTATCCACAAGAGAAGTTATCCTTTCTAAATCTTGTTGCAATTATCTGATGGGGTTAGTAAATAAAGAGGGGAGACAGTCATCCTACCTCATCCAGAGGCTTAACATTTTGGGGCATCCATCTAGAACTGTAATGGTTTGGTCTAACGTCATCCAGGGCCTTGTTGTAACAAAACCTACAACTGGTTTCAACCATGAATTTATTAGAGACATCAGTGAGCTCTTTTTAGATTGGTTTTAACTTGATCACAAATTTTACTAGAGAAGCACAGGTTTCACAGGGTTTGGAAAACTGACCTGTGAAACAGAGGTGAACTTAAACAGCTTTTCAGGTGGATATTATCACTATCACAGCTGAATTAAAACCTCACTTAAAGGCAATTACTGTCACAATTCCTTAAGGCTAATATTTGGCAGTGAGTGCTTGAGTAGATGTAGACGTTTTTCTAGCTCAGAGGATTTCAAATTGACAAGCTCAGAATGGGAGACATCTTGAATGTGTTTGACAGCACATGATGAAAGGAAGACCATCACCATCCACAACAATGAAGAAATCCAGTGACATGATCAGCATGTGCTCATGAAGGAGGAGTGCAGAGGGAGGAGTACAGAAGAAGGGCTGAGGTTACAGGGGCATGCAGGGTTTTCAAACATTTAGCTTCTTAAACCAATTTGAAAACTAGTGTTTCTGCTGGATGACATTGTCATGGAGGCTGGTGATAAACACTTGCAGCTTCTCTCTGATCCTACAAAGCTACTACTGGAAACCTATCCAGAAACTCTCAGGCAGCTACATAAATGCATTCATCAACAATGGATTGTTTCCCTGAACTTCCAATTGTGTAAATTTCCCCTGTGATGATAATAGCCAGAATAAGTGGATACTCAATATTTGCCTCTCTTTTCTGGATTTCCCCCAAGTACAAGACAACATAATTCACATGGCAACCAGAGAACCATCCCATCAACTGAGAGTCATTATAAACTGAAATGTTTATTAATGTGAATCTGGTGTGCAGTGACTAAAAGAGATTTGTTTTTATCTGTATCAGATTCCCTGGGAGTTGTCCACTATCTACATGGCAAAAATCAGGTGCATGATGGAAAAATCTCCATTTTCCTGGATTAGTGCAGATCCAACAACACTCAAGATACTAGGCACTATCCTGGTCAAAACAGCCTACTTGATTGGCATGCTCGCTACTACTTTAAACATTCACTCCTTTTATCATAGATGCAGAGCAGCAGCAATGTATATAGCCTACAAGATGCACTGCAGCAACTCACCAGCGCATCTTTGACAGCACCTTCCAATCTACGAACGCTACCACCTAAATATAGAAGGACAACACATGTTGTCAACACATGGGAACACTACCACTGAGTCAAAATCCTGGAATTCCTTTTCAATAGAACCATGTGTATTCTCACTCCCAAGTACTGCCACTGTTCACTATTGGGTCGTTAGCATTTTCTCAAGGGCAATTAGGAATTGGCAATAAATGCTGGGCCTCCAATTCTATGAATGAATAAAAATAAATAAACCTGTATCTTTTGCAATCCATCTGTTAGAGGGATCAATTTTCTACATTTTCTCTATGAAAACCCTCCTAAATTTCAGTGTCTCCATAAAATCTCTCATGACCTTGGCTTGTTTGCTGATTAACTCGGTTGGCTAGACAGCTAGTCTGTGGTGCAGGTTTGATTTCTGTTGTAACTGAAGTAGATTTGGCACCTGTCTCTTTTTCTGCCGTGAGAGCGGAAGACAAATCCCCACTGACAAAAACTGCTAAGAAAACAGCTCAGGTTGAAGCATCAACAAATAATGAGGCTAAGGACCTGCCTTTGGAAGAGCACATGATGATTGATGAACGTTTGTTTCTCATAGTGTCTCATAGAAATCACAGCCACTTATCCACATCCCTGAGTTAACCCTCCTTCCATCTAATAAAATAGCAGATGAAGAAAAGCAGGCAGTACAGAAGCTGAAAGCTCAGTCCTCATTCCACTTCTTCATCATTCCACAGGGCTGTGACAGACAGATGATTTACGACATGCTGAAACGACTGAAGTCAGTGGTGTACCTGCCTGGAGACTACGTATGCAAGAAGGTAATTAGCTGTAAAACCTCTGAATGTTTCTGTTAAAAGAAAGCTTTGCATTTATGTAGTATCTTTCACGGCCTCTTGATGTCCCAAAGCACCTTGCAGTCAATTAGTGGGAAATGTAGCAGCTATTGTTGTGCATTGTAAGATCCCACAAACAGCAAAGAAGTAATGAATTGATAGTCTAATTTTTATATATGTCAATTGAGGGACAAGTATTGGTCAGAACATTAGAGGAAATTTCCTGCTTTTCTTCAAAAACTGCCACAGACTCTTCCACATCCACTTCAATTTAACATTTCATCTGAAACACAAACTTCAATGGAACCCCAACGTCAATGGAATGTACCATTTGTACAGCACCAGACTGTTAGTCCACATTATGTCCTGATGCTTCTGGTTAACACCAA
Organism: Ginglymostoma cirratum; assembly: GCA_024137785.1. Lineage (NCBI taxonomy): Eukaryota > Metazoa > Chordata > Chondrichthyes > Orectolobiformes > Ginglymostomatidae > Ginglymostoma > Ginglymostoma cirratum. Next base: position 11,851,885 of record JAHRHZ010000085.1, on the reverse strand, counting down.
TGGACACTCTACCAGAACAGTATCTATTTATTTGCCTAGCTCTTCATTTCCTCATCTTAATGTCCAGCAGTTTTCTTCTAAACTGATATTGTCTTTAAAAGTGAACAGAAATTGATCTTTACTAATTTACTATAAAAGCTTTGTTCCTCCAAACAAAGATGGTTACTTTCACTTATTACAAGGGGAGAAATACAAAACCTAATCTGTGAGAACATTAGGATAAGCAGTAAATCCAAAAAACCAGTATGAACTGGGCAAGTTTACATTTCTTTGAAAGAGCAGCAGCTTTGTTCCTTTCAGGTAGTTCTTATTCGAATGCATTCAACAGATATGAGTGTGTCAGTGAAAGGCAGATATTAGTTCAGACTGAATCTAAAGTTTAATGCGAGGTGGGAGAGCTTTCAACCTGGAATCTAGCTAGGAATGAACTTGAGAGGCATACTCAAGAGGACATTTAAGGATGCAGATTCCCACCTGACTGGCTAAAAATAAATCTGCCACATGAACAAATAGGGTGCTGCACGTACTCTGTACAGGTATCATCAGGTAGGGCTCTGTAGGCAATCTGTACAATATTGTCAGGTAGTATCCTGCACATAATCTGTTCTGACATCAGGGTTAAGGTATTGTCAGGTAGTGTCTTGCACACATTTTGTACAGATATTGCTAGGTGGGATCATGCACACACTCTCGCAGGTGTCATTAGCTAGGGTCCTCCATACGCTCTTTATCGATATCAATAAGTAGTGTCCTGCACGTAATCTGTCCAGGTATTGCCTGATACGATCCTGCAAACACTCTTTACACAGATCCTCAGGTAGGACATCACACACTCTTCACAGGTATCATCAGGCAAGGCCCTGCAGACAATTTGTAGAGGTATCATCAGACAGGGTCCTGTACACATTCTGTACAGATATCTCCACCCAGGGCCCTGCTCATGTTCTGGATCCAACAGGCTGCTGCTCATGGGTAGGATAAAAGATATAATTTCAATAAGGATGGTTAATCTTTCTCTTTTGATTAGCAGTACAGAATTCTTGCAATTTGAAATACTTTAATCAGAGCATAATATTATTTATTTAAGTTATTTTTATTTTAGTGTTCCATTCTTGTTCCATGAGCATGATCACGTTTGGTTGAATGTATCAACCTCTAACTTACATAACAATTGGATAACGTTTTCCTCTAAGTGATAACAGTTAGTGTACAAATAGTGGCCAGAACACTGGCGATAATTACCTATTCTTCGAGTTCTTTGTACCTATTACGTTCAGAGTAGTGTTTCCACTAATTTTGTTTTTGGCTGCAATGGACCTCTGAAGTCTGTACAGCAGCAACTTCTGGAACTGTGAGTCAATGCTGTGAATGGCATCGGCATTCCAATGGCCATGCACAGACCCTTGGCGTGGCTGTGCAGCTTAGAGGGCACGTAAGTCCGAAGCCAGGTAAATGTCAGTCCTTCATACATCTCTGAACACAAAAACATTGGGAATTGCAGTCTTGCTCTGTGTTTGCTGGAAGCACTATCACCCATTCACATGAGTTACAAGCTACACCATTGAGTCACAGATTTTCAAACATAAATCCATAACCTTCAAATAATGTTAAATTAATACTTAATTAGCTTTGAGGTTGTTGACTTGCTCGCTGAGCTGGCTTGTTTTCATTCAGACGTTTCGTCGCCATGCTAAGTGACATCATCGGTGCAGCCTTCGCTGAAGCGATGTTATTCTACTCCATTTGGAATTGGTTTATCTGCATGGGTTTATATATGGGGTCCAATTCAACGTTTGTTAACAAACAGATCAAAACCGGAAATGACAGTACTCACCATAACGGACCGGAGAGTATAAATTCCAAATGGAGTAGAATAACATCGCTTCAGCGAAGGCTGCACCGATGCTGTCACCGAGCATGGTGACGAAACGTCTGAATGAAAACAAGCCAGCTCGGCGAGCACGTCAACAACCTCATCCACAACCAGAGCTACAGATCTTTGCCAAAACTTCAAACTTAGTTAACTTTATTTCAACCTTTAATCCTGTGCCTGTTTCAGGTATTTCAGAAGGAAAATTAAAGGATTGAGTAAACCTAAATTTCATTCCATTAACTTAGAATATTATGAACAAGAAATAACCTTTGGTTGTACATCATTAGGAGTATTTTGCTGGTCTTTTTGGATGTAGGGTTGGGCACTTACACCACTAAAAGCTTTAACAATCAACAGAAAGGTGCAGTTGTGAATTGAATCCAGCTTTATTCTCATACCTAGCCACATTGTGTATGAATGAAGGGATTGATTTTTAACCTACACATCAGCAGGAACCAGGGAAGCTGCCAGGTGTGCACCCACTTAATTTTTGTTTTTCTTTATTCTTTTGTGGAAAGCAGATGGTTTCTTCAGTGAACTGGACATTTTCTTAAAAAACAAGAATCAACTATAGTTTCATGGTCACCATTACTGACCAGCCTTTTAATTCCAGATATTATTCATGGAATTTAAATTCCATCAGTTACAAGATTTGAACATGTTTCCATAGCTCACTGATACCGCTACACAGCCATCTCCAAACTACATCTGCACCCATTCAATTTATGCCCACCCCATTTACACCCGCCTGATCTAGACAACACAATTTAAATGCTGTGCAGTTTACGTACCAAAAAAATTATACCCTGCACAATTTTCATCCTACAGTATTTACACCCACCTGATTTTTACCCTCTTCTTACATCTAACCAGATCAAAATTGGGGTTAAAAAGGTAATGGGTGTATATATGTATTGTATATGTATGTATACAGGTATGGACAATTAACTGCATATATGAATATATATGCAATAAAACAATGTTAATATTTGTATATCTATATGTACACATATGAAAATTAACTGCACCTTATCCATGAATTATTATCTGGAGTTCTTGTTAATCTGATTAGAAGCCAATTGATTTTTATTTCAGGGAGAGATTGGGAGAGAAATGTACATCATTAAAGCTGGAGAGGTCCAGGTTGTTGGTGGTCCTGATGGAAAGACTGTGTTTGTGACCCTACGAGCAGGTTCTGTATTTGGTGAGATCAGGTGAGGTTCCATTAATTGCTTCTGTCAGATTTGTCCAGCTGAGAATCAAAAGGAGGCACCTTTGAAGTCCACAAGAACAGGAAACTTGGATGCGTAGGGTGAGTGAATAAGGTAGAAAAATTCTGATTTTTTTTCCAATGGTGGTTTGAGATGTAGAGACATGTAGTGGCATGTTTAAGGCATGCCAAGCATTACTCCAGCATGTGGTGGGTTCGTGTAAAGATTTGTAAACATCAGTGCTCAATTGGCAGTAATTTTTATTTTATTACTTTCTGCCTTCAAATTAATTTAAGTGGCGAGAATCTTGAGACATGTGCTTTAAAAGGTGATGACAAAGGTGATCCAGTGGTAAGGAGGATTTTGGAGGGCATGGAGGAGTGGAGGAGAGATCCGGGGAATCAATGGGTGAGTCAGGGTCATGGCAGAGTGAAGTGTTCTGGGTGAAGTAAGGATAGTGGGGACAGTCAGTCATTAATGAAACTAAAGGCCTAGCACATTGTTTCAGCCCTGTTCAAATGGTTGCCCATCTCAGAATGTTGGCTAGAAAAGTCCTTGAAGGACTTCTAGTTCGGCTACAACTTTCATTAATCCTGCTGAGATTGATCTCAGACAATGTTCTTTACAGTGCATAGTAGAGATGGTGAGCTGAGTCTACAAGTTCTGCACAATGCTATAGAATGGTGATTACAACATTATGTATTTCTTTAGACATTCAACAAAAGTGGACACAAAAATACAGCATTGGTTCTTTCGCGATAAAGGAAATGCCCTTAACTTTCTCATAACCATCATTGAGTGTCAACCATGAAGCATGCCTGTACATTTAGCTCCCTGGCTAAACTAGTCTCAATAAATAACAATGATGGTTATAAGAATAAAGTGAGATAAATATAAAGTGAAATACTTACAAGTGAAATTTAATTCTGAAAAGCACCCATGTCACCTTTGTGCTCATAACTCTTATGTTAATGGTAATGTAGCTGGTCTGAATTGAAAACTGGCCATCCATTTTGTTAGCTAATGGCAGGTTTCAACAAGAAAACCTTCCCACATCATTAAACAAATGGGTTTGCATTAGAATTTTAATTCTAATTATATGGAAAATGGTGAAAACAGAGAAAGCTGAAGTGATGCACGGTTCTAGTTATGGCATCAGTAATGACACACTATTTGATGCTATTAATTTTGAGAGTTCATTCTAGCTAAGCTTAAACCACTGTTTATTCCATTGCAAATATTTACTTCCAGTCATTAGTTTTCAAGAAGAACCTTGAATTTTATCCAGAAACCAGTCGGGTGTCCTTAGATTAGAATCAGGAATGGGCAACCCCTCACACACCACCAACCCCCTCCACCACACACACACACCCTCAGCTAAAAATCTGCTAAAAGTGTTCATCTGCTGATATATGGCAGTATATTTACTGCGGAAATTACAGACACTATAATTTATTTCAAAAGGGATTTGTCAGACAAGTTTTCCAGTTTCACTCAATCTTCTCATCTGTGTTAACAGTTTGCTTTCGGTTGGAGGAGGGAATCGACGGACTGCAAATGTTGTAGCTCATGGATTTGCAAACCTCTTCATTCTCGACAAGAAAGACTTGAACGACATTCTAACCCACTATCCAGACTCTCAGAAACTGCTGCGAAAGAAAGCTAAGTCAGTGCAATGGTTTTAATAATTTCTGATTTTATTGGAGGATAAAATTATTTTATGATGAGTCATATTTGCACAATTAAGCGATTGGAGGTCATTTCAGGTACAAGGTTTTAAACCCCATTTCTTTGCCGTCAGCCATTACCTGCCCTTGTAAATAAAGTACAGTAAAGAAAGTTTGCTGGAGGGTCTGTAACGTGAAGCAGTCTGACTGCAATCGTCTAGAATTAACGTTGCGCTTCCATCATGGTAAGGGTGATGCAATGGGAATCCCAGCTACCTGTTGTCAGCAGATTTCCAGGTGTCAGTATAATTTGAATATTCAATCCATTTCCTAGAAGTGTTCCCTCATGTTTATTATTCATAATGGAGTGAAAATGGTAGCTTCAATCTTCTTCTTGACTTGGATGATGCACATAAAGGGTCTGTCTTACCACTGCCTGTCTGTCCTCACACAATGTCTTCCCCTTCAAACAGAAGTTTCAATTTCTGGTTCATAATTTGGTTACTCCTGTTCTTTTCGACCTTTAATGCCTTGGCTGCTAACAAGTGTTGCTGGAAGAAGTAAGCAAAGTCCTGTTGGGAAGGTCTTAATCAAATCTTCAGTTCATTGGAGTATAAACTTGGATAACAACAGGAAATCCTTCACTAATGCTGTTGGTTGACACTGCAAGTGAATTTAGACATTGCCTGCATACTAGGTGGCACTATTAGTGAAGCTGATCTAGACACTGTACATATACTTGGTGGTAATATTTGTGAAATTGGAAAAGATACTGCCCCTTTTACCAAGTTATGTTTTACAGCCAATGCCTAGACACATCACCATCATCCTAGGGTATTTCTCATCTAGCAACATAGGACCACCAGAGGCGGCGGCACAGGAATGCAGTGGGAAAAGATTGCCCCAGGAGTCCTCAACATTAGCTCAGGACACTGAAGTCTCATGGCAGAAAATCAAAATAGTCTGGAAAATGTCCTGCTGATTACCACTAATCAACTGCTCTCATCTGATGAATTGGTATTCCTCATGTTCAACAGCAAATGGAAGTACTGAGGGTAGCAAAGATACAGAAAGTAATTTTGGTAGGGAGCTTTATTACCCATCATCAAAATTGGTTCAGTAGCTCCACTACTGTCTGAGCTGGTCTGTCCTGAAAGATCTGCCATACTGGCCTATGGGAGGAGGTAAGGGAAGAAAGAGAAAAAAGGAAAAGAACCTACTACGTCTTCTCCTCAGCAATCTACATTGGCAGATGCATCTGTTCCGCCAGTATAGGTGGGAGTGATGAGTATACAGTCCTTGTGAAGATGAAGTCCCATTTTCATATTGAGCATGCCCTCCACCGTATCATTTGGCTGTACCACCATAGTAAATGGGTTAGACTCAGAACAATGAGCTCAAAACATGATATCCATGAGACCCTCGAGGCAGTAGCAGAATTGTATTCAACCCCAATGTGGACATATCCATCATTCTACTATTATCATCAACCTTGGTTCAATAAGAACATGAGAGAATGCCAGGAGCAGCAGCAGCAATAGCAAAAAAATGAGGTATGGACCCAGTGAAGCTATAATGTAGAACTACATGCAAGCCAAAATGTGGAATAT